>QRFB01008409.1:6006-18075 GCA_008931105.1 Oenanthe javanica
TTAGTAGATCCAAATATAATATCATCAACATAAATTTGGACAAGCAAAATATCACCTTTATATTTTCTAATAAAGAGAGTTTTGTCAATGGTACCTCTTGTGAATCCATTTTCAAGAAGAAATTTTGAAAGAGTTTCATACCATGCTCTAGGTGCTTGCTTCAATCCATATAGTGCCTTGTCTAACCTGTAAACATGATCAGGAAACTTTGGATCAGGAAACATTAAATTTTTATTCAGAAAAAAAAAATTAAAAAATAAGTTATGGAACTATACTTTATATGCACCTTAAAATGCGTGCCGGACCTTCTCTCCGAAAGGATAACAATTGGGTGGAACGGAGGTAGTATTATTCATGAATAAAATATTCACTTTTTTTATTAATATACATTACTTTTTAAATATATGAATATTAGTATTATTAAAAGGGATTCATGTTCCTGATGTCATCCTCATGTAACTTACCTGAGCTTATACACATATCTCATACAAAAACATGAGGGTATAATTGTAATTGCAGAAAGTTATATCTATTTACAAAAATGTCATTAAATTTTTATATTAAAAAACAATCTAACCTCATGCAATTCCCCAAGGTCAACTTTAAGGCCTTTTTTCTCTTATTAAAATTTCCATATTATAGATAGTGGGAGATTCTTTTATTATATTTTAATTTATTATTTGGGATAGATATTAAAGGCCAAATTTTGTTGTACAAATTTTAAAATAAATTTATGTTTTGTTTGGTAATATGAAATTCATTTGAATAGCTAAAAAAATTTGGATTTAGATTTTATTTGACTTTCAAAACATTCAAGTATTAATACAAATACTAAAATTTGAAATGACAACTCAAATTCTATCATTTCAAATCCATTATTTGAAATGAAATGTATGCTCCCAAATATATAATGATTGACATATTTAACTTAATTTATAAGTAACTTATAAATTTAAAAATATATGTATTTTTTAATTTTTAAGTTACTTATATGAAACTACAAACGGTACCGTTATGTTTTTGAAACGTCCTAGTTCACATTCGCCACCCATCATATTAATGTCCGTAGCTAATAGTGTATACATGGATTTTGGATTTTATATCTAGATTCGAGTATATTCAATTCAAATCTTAATATATTTGAAATAATTTTTAAATTTTAAAAGATTATAATTAATTTTAGTTTTAGGCTCATCCAGATTCTTATCTATGTAATGTATTTTTAAATTTATAAGTTACTTATAAGATGGTACCGTTGTGTTTTTGAAACGTCTTGGTTCACGTTCTTCACCCATCATATTAATGTCTGCAGTTAATAGTGTATACATGAATTTTGGATTTTATATCTAGATTCAAGTATATTCAGTTCAAATATTAATATATTTGAAATAATTTTTGAATTTTAAAAAATTATAATTAATTTTAGTTTTACGCTCATCCAGATTCTTATCTAGTTATTGTAAAGTCTCATAAATTAAAATAAAATTTTCAAATTCATGGATTTTTGATAAATTTTAAAACTAATAAAAAGATACAATATTATTAAATTTAACAAAATCCACTATTTTATAAAGTCAAAAAATTTATAAAAATTTTCTTTGCATCAAGTTTTAATAATTATTTTTAATATTTAAATTGAATACCATCAAAAATTTTTAAATTCAAATCGAATACAAAAACCAAAAACCACACTCGTCCACTATGACAAGCATAGAAATCACAGGACATGGTGAACATAAAATTGTTCAAAAACATTCTTACTTTTACAAAAAAACCTATTATGCGTCTATTAAATTAATGTTTTCATTCCATTTTAGATGCAAGCTCAGAATTAGTACTTTTCCCCTTTTTTTTGAACTTGGTCATGGTACTTGCCCTCTCCAATTAAAGGTTTCCACGAAGGACTAGGTAACTTCTTCGTATGGATTTCTAAAATCAAAGCTACACTTGGAGCATCCTTCTTTTTCAATTCATGCCCGCTTTCTTAATCTCAGGATTGGTTTTCCGCCCACGTTCTTGATCTCAGTACCCGTTTTTCTCTATCTTTACCAGTTGTGTCTGAGGGCTAGAAATTGTACAGGCATAATTGATAAGATAAAAATATAAAACTATTTTGAAAGAATTCCTTCCTCGATATACAGATTTAAAAAAATAATAGACCCAAAAAATCACTGCATCACCATTGCATTAGCATTTAAGTTTATTTTCTTCTTGTTTCTTTTTTGTAGAAAACACCTTAACCTCAACTTTCGAACTGAATCGACGTCGTGTTTCAGGCTCCACATAATACTGCAAAAAGACAATGTTTAAGATCAAGAGAACATATATACATTGATTATGTATAAGAAACCTTTCAATAAATAAACCTACAACATCTTAATTACAACTACACAAAGTTCTGAGAGTTGTTATTAACTAAGCAATTCATACCGCTTTTTATGGTTTAAATTATATACATATTCAACACACCCCACTGGCTACTCTAACCTCAACATTTTTTTTAGGAAAACATGTATAAACTGAAAGAAAAGGCATGCCCTCAATGGTAATGACAAATCAATAAAACCTGCATTGACCTTTCATAATATCTGACATGGCATTAATGGCAAAATATAGGAAATATCTGTTAAAAAAACAATTTCCACACGCATTACGCGAACTACAAAAGATAAATCAAAGATATTTGAATATTAAAAAAAGTTTTTCACGCGCATTGCGTGTACCACAAAAGAAGAAAAAAAGATTCAATCCAATTACTAGATCAGCATTACCAAATTTACATTTCTTCTATTAAACGGATATTAATCTAATCATGTTGAACAAATTTGTTTAATTAATTTTAATCAATTTTTAAATTACTTTCGATGTATAATTTTCTACAATGCAATCTAGTTTGTATACACATAAATACACAATAGTACACACCCTAACCTCTGACAAATAATAATTAACCATGTAAATCATCAATTAAACTCCATCACAATCAAGGAGATCAACATCATCAATAACATGCAATAATAATTACTTGGCCCTCTCCGATTGAAGGTTTTCAGAAACCCTGATTTCCATCCATGGGGGACCAGCTGGTAACTTCCTCAGATGGATTTCTAAAACCAAAGCTCTTCGGAGCTTCCTTCTTTTTCAGTTCTTGCCCGTCCTCTTGATCTCAGTATTTCTTGATCTCAATACCTTAATTTTCTCTGTTTTTACGATTAAGATTAAAATATATAATTATTTGGAAAAGAATCCTTCCTCGATATACAAATTTAAAAAAACAATACACTAAAAAAATCACTCTTCATCATTACAATAACATCCAAGTTTGTGTTCTACTTGCTTCTTTTTTGTAGAAAACGCTTAACCTCATAATACTGCACAAAAACACTGTTTAAGATCAAGAGAGCATATATTGATTCTGTATAAGGAACCTTTCAATTAATTAATAAACCTACGACATGGTACAAGTACATAAAGTTCTAAGTGTGTTATTAACGAAGTAATGAATATCGCTTTTTGTGATATAATTTATAAACATATTCAACATATATTCACATAGAATAGACATACCCTGCTCGTTACTCTAACCCCAACAATTTTTTAGGAAAACATGTAGAGATTAAAAGAAAAGGCATGAACACAATGGTAATTATAAATCAATAATTGACCTTTTATAGTATCTCATATGACAGTACTAATGACAAAAAATATCAATCCAACTACTAGATCAGCATTGCTAAATTTACGTTTCTTCTATTAAATAGATATTAATCTAATCATGTTGAACAAATTTGTTTAACTAATTTTCATCAACTTCATTCCATATTTCTTTCAATATATATAATTCTAATTTTTACAATGCAATCTAGTTTGTAAACACATAAACTACCCAACACACACCCTAAGCTTGACAAAATAATAATTACCCGTGTAAATGATCAATTAAACTCTGTCACAATCAAGGAGATCAACATCATCAATAACATGCAACATAACTTTAAGGAACCCTAATAACTACACATCAATCAATAAATCAAGATTGATTAAAAGAACACAATATATATGCATGTTCAAATATCATTCAATTCATTCAGGAAAAAGAATTTACCTTGTCAATAACTCCCTGCAGTAGCACCAGAAGTGCAAGCCTTGCAAATCATTCTCCAACCTTCAGGCAACCAATTTGGTTCGGTCTCCCTGTCATCCATGGAAGGCCTTCTTAATTAGATTTCTAGTTTCCCCATCAAACGTTCCACTTTTGGAACGCTTTCTACGCGGCACCATATAGATATCATACACAGGCCGGAGTCAGGGTCGTTCCTGACGACTTATCTGAGGTCCCGGAGTGAAAATTTTAAATGAGCTCCTAATTTTTTTTTTCAACATAACTATAAATAAATCATATAATATAACAGAAGTTTACGAATTTTTTTTTTCAAATCTTCACTTATTTCCACCAAATTTTTATCAAATTTGCTTGAAAAATATACTTTTTCGATAACAAAATTATCTATAACTCCTCTATGTGACTCTTCTAACTTGATCAACTCAATTTTTTTCTATTTTCACATCCAGGTAATTGCTTTTTAGTTAACATCATAGAAATAAAAACTCAAACAATTGACTTATAAAGAAATAATAATACCTGAAATAGATATCTTGAGTTCAAAATTTTTAATGAGAGTTTAAAATTTTGACTGACCTGCCCTTAACTCCCTCGCTGACAGCTGCTTCAAATGCATTGGATCCTCAAACCGGGTTGGATCCTGGAACGAGAATAGAGTCATATATTTCCTCGGGCAGAGGTTCCGATAAAGACATCAAAATGTCGCACATATATGGGTCGAATGGGTGAAGGTCGGTTCTTGAAAAAAGTTTAGCTAAAAATATAGTAGTAATATTTTATTATTTTGTGAATTATACTAATTCTTTTCAAAATATATTATTTTATATAGTATAATTTTATATTCCGTCTGTTATAGGCAAAATCTGCATTATTTGTATTTAAGGCAACCTCGCCTAACAAACAGTCTCGCCTATTGATATTGACTTAGGCCCATGAATATTGGAAAATTTCACCATTTCAACATAGGCTCGTCAAAAGGGGAGAATAGTAATGAATGTATACGTAATTCATGATACATTGATTCTTTGACATTAGGCCTATCCTGGATGTATTGACATTAGTCTGCACGATCGCTCGTGCGGCCTCGTCCAACCTCGTTCGCATATCTGCTCGTGTGGCCTCGTCCAACCTCGTCCGCTCGTGTGGCCTCGTCCAACCTCGTCCGCATATCTGCTAGTGCGGCCTTGTCCGACCTCGTCCGCTCGTCGTTCTTGTCACATGTTCGCTTGTACGGCTTTGTCCGCTCGGTTAACCTCCCCCAAAAGTATAGGCCTAGCCTGAATGAATCGACTTAAGCCCATGGAACATAAAGACCTTGCCTGTATAAATGAGGCCTCACCCTTGTTACGACAATTGGTTTAGAAGAGTAATAAGTTCAGGCATATCTTTACATAGACATCGCCTACTTTGCGGAGGATGGAGACATGTACGCTTTTCGAGTACATTAATATTCTGGAAGAACAAGAAGTTGAGTCTCGCCTAATATTTTTACTTGTCAGAGACTCGTTGCTGCTGAATGCTAGGCTCCATCCAGGCTAATTGGGTTCTCACCCAGTTAGGGGAGTCTAGTTACATCGTTTTGAGTGACATTTCTGGAGGGCCAGTCCATTATGGTTACGACTTAGGGAAAAAGATGGGACATGCCTAGGCTGGTTTATAATGGAATCAGGCCGAGCACCTAGCCGCCACATTCCTTATACGTAACTGGGTTTCAACGGTCCGAGCCCAGGTGCGCTTGAGACGGTGGTCCAAATCCGCATTGGGTAGGAAATCTAATTATATTAGGTTTCTTACTCTCCAAGAACTACGTTGTGCTTGATCCTACGTAGGCACATTGTTGGGGACCCCGAGTAGTCACTGACACGCAAGAACCCTAATTCTTATGTATTAAGCTTTTTCGCCCTTAGCAATCTCAGCCCCCAAAACACCTATCACCACCATCAACCTACGTCGTTCATCGTCATCAACCACCACTGTAATTCTAGCAACCCTCCCCGAATTTGTTATCACCAAATTCCTCCGTTAACACCGTCCATTCCATAATATATTATCTATGAATAATGTATTCACTTTTTATTCAAATACAATACTTTTTAAATATATGAATATTAGAAATACTAAAATTTCCGTCTTATAGATAGTGTAAGATTATTTTATTATATTTTAATTTATTATTTGTGATAGATATTAAAGACTAAATTTTACTATACATATTTTAAAATAAATTTATGGCCGGTTTGGGAATATGAAATTCATTTGGATAATTAATGGAATTTGTATTTGGATTTGAATTTCAAAACATTCAAATATTAGTACAAGTATAAGAATTTAAAATAATAACTCGAATTCTATCATTTAAGATTCATTATTTGAAATAAAATGCATGGTCCCGAACATAATGTTTGGCATATTTAACTTTATAAGTAATTATAAATTAGAAAATATATGTATTTTAAATATATATATATTTCAAATTATAATTTACTTAAAATACTACAAACAGTACCGTTATATTTTTGAAACGTCCAGATTCATGTTCTCCTCCCTTCATATTAATTTGTGTAACTAATAGTGTATATATGGATTTTGGTTTTTAACTACTAGTGTATGCATGAATTTTGGATTTTATATCTAGATTCAAGTGCATTCAGTTTAAATTTTAATATATCTGATATAATTTTTAAATTTTAAAAAATTATAATTGATTTTAGTTTTAAGCTATCGGTGATCCTCGTGTAGTTAACGTAAAGTCCCATAAATTTTTATAAAATATTCAAATCTCATGGATTTTTGTAAATTTTAAAACTGAAAAATGGAGACAAAATTATAAAATTTATCAAAACCCACTATTTTATAAAGTCTAAAAAATTATAAAAATTTTCATTCCATCAAATTATAATATATAGTTTTAAAATTTAAATTGAATATCATCATATTTTAATAAATATTTTAAATTCAAATTGAATACAAAAACCACACTTCGCCACTACGAGAAGCACAGAAATCACAGGATGGATGAACATAAAATTTTGCACCTATAATAGATTCAGCCAGGCAATCACATGTATATTGTTCAAAAGCCATATAAAATTTTGCACCTTGGGGATTCAGATTCAAGCTCAACGGTCGTGAGGCAAACAATATAAGTCATCGCATGGGTCATCCATCATTTAGGGTGTAATTTTTAAAAAAAATCTAGGAAATAACTTAGAAATTAATTAAAGGAAAAAGTTAATTTTTTTAAGCATGATTTTGTTTCTGATGAGAATGTTATACGTTGAACTTTTAGAGTAATATAGAAGGTTGTTATCTCATGACAACAATTGTTTATAGAATAGTCTGGTTATATTGGTTTCTACACAACAAAGTTTTTCAAAATTGAACTTGATTAAGTCGCATCTTGGTTGAATGAGTTGGCTATGTTATTAATCGAGAAGGAAATGCTAGCAAATTCCTATTTTAAATAATTATTTAATGATTTTCCTAGCAAAAATGCAAGAAAAATAAATTTTAAAACATGAGAGCTATAAGGTATCTCAAAACTCTGGGCCGTATATATAACACTAGGCATGGCAGGCTATCACATCTATATTGTTCAAAAACATTCTTACTTCTAAAAAAAAACCTATTTTGTGTCTATTAAATTGAGTTAAAATGTTTTCATTCCATTTTAGCGACGAACGCTCAGGAATACTTTCCCCTTTTCTGTGAACTTGATTATGGTACTTGGCACTCTCCGATTAAAGGTTTCCACGAATCTGATTTCCATCCACCAAGGACTAGGTAACTTCCATGGATGGAATAAATCACTGGCTCACCATTGCATTAGCATCTAAGTTTGTTTTCTTCTTGTTTCTTTTTTTAAGAAAACGCTTAACCTCAACTTTCGAACGGAATCGACGGCGTGTTGCAAGCTCCACATAATACTGCAAAAAAAAAAAACACTGTTTAAGATCAAGAGAGCATACACTGATTCTGTATAAGGAGCCTTTCAATTAATTTAATTTAATCATGTTGAACAAATTATATGTTTAATTAATTTTCTATCAACATTTCTTTCAATATATATAATTTTAAATGCAATGTAGTTTATATACACATGATAAACTACAATACTACACAATACACACCCTAACCTCGACAAAATAATAATTAACCACGTAAATGATCAATTGAACTCCATCACAAACAAGACTATCAACATCATCAATAACAGTTAAAACAACATGTCAACTCCAAATAACAAGCAAAAATTTTTTATGGAACCCTAATAACTACCCATCAATCAATAAATCAAGATTAATTAAAAGAACAGAATATATATGCATGTTCAAATATCATTCAATTCGACCAGGAAATTTTTTTTACCTTGTCAATAACTCCTGCAGTAGCACCAGAAGTGCGAGTCTTGGAAATCATTTTCCAACCTTCAGGCAACCAATTTGGTCGAGTCTCCCTGTCATCCATGGAAGCCATTCTTCGATTTCTTGTTCCCCTTTTGGAACGCTTTCTACGCGGCACCAGATTGTTATCAAACGCTAGAGTTTGACTGGACCTGCCTTCAAATCCCTCGCTGACAGCTGCTTCAAATGCATTGAATCCTGAAACCGGGTCGGATCCCGGAACGATAATCGGGCCATATCTTTCCTCAGGCAGAGGTTCTGCAGATAAATACATCAAAATGTCGCACATATATGGATCGAAGGTTGGAACATCTTCGGGTCTCGGGTAAAGGTCGGTTCTTGAAAAATGTTTAGTTAAAAATGAGTCGTACTCAAATACAGATTTGGTGTGGGACCTTTCACCCGTCGGAGCTTCGGTGACTGGAACCCCGATGTCGGACTCAGGTATATGAGAAGGAGACGCCATTACTAACTGAAACAGACTATACTAGTACACAAAAAAATACATACACAAAAACAATGAGTTCCTGTATCTTATAAAGAGAGTTATGCACGTATGTTATATACAGGTGTTGTCACCCTTATGCAGGTGGTGTCAAGAGGTTTTAGATTTGGATTCTGTAATAATTATGAGCTACTTTTTTATGTAGGTAGTAGTTATCCTTTGACGTTACTATTTAAGGCAAATATAGTATTTTTTTATTATTTTGTGAATTATACTCATTCTTTTCATAATATATTACTTACTATATATATAATATATTTTATATTCCCTCCATTCTATAATATATTATCCATGAATAAAATATTCACTTTTTATTAAAATACATTACTTTTTAATTATATGAATATTAGTATTGCTAAAACTTCCATCTATAATAGTGTGAGATTCTTTTATTATATTTTAATTTATTATTTGTGATAGATATTAAAGAACAAATTTTGCTATACATATTTAAAAATAAATTTATGGTCGGTTTGAGAATATGAAATTCATTTGGATGATTAAAAGAATTTAGATTTAAATTTTATCTGAATTTCAAAATATTCAAATATTAGTACGAGAATTTGAAATGACAACTTAAATTCTATTATTTGAAATCTATTATTTGAAATGAAATGTATGCTCCCACACATAATATTTGGCATCTTTAATTTATTTTATAAGTAATTTATAAAATTAAAAATATACATATTTTTCAAGTATAAGTTATTTATAAGAAACTACAAACGTTATATTTTTAAAACGTCCACGTTCATGTTCTCCACCCATCATATTAATTTCGTTAATACATGGATTTTGGATTTTAACTACTAGTGTATACATGGATTTTGGATTTTATATCTAGATTCCCGTGTGTTATTTGCCTTGGCACATATAATGAGTTTGTAGAAGAGGCATTGAATACAAACTCTTATAAATTTTTAATTTTTTTCTAAAAAATAGTTTGTATTAGGAGAGATTAATTATTCTATTAAGTAAATTCGGAAGAACAACATAAGAATAGTAAAATATTATCCTTTGATAAGTTTAAATAAAATTTTCAAAACTCAAGGATTTTGTAATAATTATGCAACTACTTTTTTATGTATGTAATAGTTACCTTTTGACGTTACCATTTAAGAGAAATATTGTAATTTATTATTTTGTGAATTACACCAATTCTTTTCATAATATATTATTTAATATAGTATAATTTTATACTCCTTCCATTCTATAATATATTATTCATGAATAAAATATAGGGAAATTACCCAAAATACTACCTTTTTAAAACTATTTTAAAAAATACTACCACTTTTAAAAATAATTTTAAAAATACGGTTTGCAACCAAAAGCAACCAGATGCAACTTATTTTTCTATATTTCTGAAATATAATTGAAGTTGCTTTTGGTTGCATTTATGGTTGCATTTTGATATTAACCGTGCAACTTGTTAAGCAACGTATTATGCAACCAAAAAATAATTATTTTTACTAAATTTTAAAGTTGCATCTGTGGTTGATTTCGATTGATTTCAGTTGCAAATATGGTTGCAAAGTTGCAAACCGTATTTTTGCAAAAAAAATTCAAAAAAATCGTATTTTTGCAATTTTTTTTAAAAAAATCGTATTTTTGTAATTTTTTTAAAAAAGTCAGTATTTTTGCAAAAAATATTTTATCCTTAGGTATTTTTTAAAAAACCCCTAAAATATATTCACTTTTTATTAGAATACATTAAATTTTTAAATATATGAATATTAGTATTATTAAAATTAAAAGTTTCATATTATAGATAGTGTTAGCTTTTTTTATTATGTTTTAATTAATTTATTATTGAATTAGGAAACATGGATTTCATGTGAAATTCTGGATTTGATTAAATCACATATTTGAGTAATCATAAGAATTTGGATTTGGATTTCATTTAAATTTCAAGGAATTCAAATATTGTTACAAATATGAGAATTAGAAATAACAACTCAAATCATATCATTTGAAATCAAATCAAAGTTCTCAAACACAATCTAAAAGAATTTGGATTTAGATTTAGATTTAATTTGAATATCAAGACATTCAAATATTAGTACAAATATTTGAAATGATAACTCAAATTCTATCATTTAAAATCCATCATTTTAAATGAAATGTATAGTCCGAATTCCCAATACAATATTTATCCCATTTAATTTATTTAATAAATAATTTATAAGTTTAAAAATGTATGTTTTTATATAAGTACCTAAATACAAAGGGTACTGTTATGTTTTTGAAACTCTAGGTTCACGTTCCCCGCCCTTCATATTAATTTCTGTAACCGATAGTGGGTACAGGGATTTTGGATTTTAAATACTAGTGTATACATGTATTTTGGATTTTATAACTAGTGCATTCAATTTAAATTTTAATATATTTTTAATAATTTCTAAATTTTAAAAAATTATAGTTGATTTTAGTTAGAGGCTCATTCAGTTATCCTCATGTACTTAATGTAAAGTCTCATAATTTTAAATAAGTTTTCAAATTTCATGAGTTTTTGATAAATTTTAAAAATTATAAAAAAGAAAAAATTATAAATTTCATATACAAAAACTACAAATACAATCATAACAATACAAATACAATCTCATATACCAAAAATACAAGTACATTAATAATTAAATAGCGCAGTCTCAATACAAAAATAAATACAAGAACAATCATAAAGCCCTGATTTTTAACTAGGGCTGCAAACGAACAGAGTCGAGCCGAGTTTTGCCCGAGCCGAGCCGAGCTTGACTTTTTTTTTAAACGAACCGAACCGAGCCGAGTTTGACTTTTTTTTAAAACGAACCGAGTCGAGCCGAGTTTCCTAATAAACGAGCCGAACACGAGTTTTTCGCGAACAAATCGAGTCGGGTCCGAGTCGAGTCGAATTCGAACCGAGTCCGAGCCGAATCGAGTTGTTCACTAACAAAACAAATATTTTTTACTCAATTAAGTCCAATTAATAAAAATAACTTTTACGGATTGTTGTTTCTATTTTTTAAGAAATATTTCTCGACGATCCAACCGTACGGATG
>QRFB01008410.1:6747-23451 GCA_008931105.1 Oenanthe javanica
CAAAGAAAATAGAGTTTTGCAAGATGGGTTTTATTTGTTACTTATATTATTCAGATTAAGTAATATTAATATTACAATATATATATAGAGTCTGATTATTTAAATAATCCTTACTCAATATATTTAATATTAATATTAAATAATCAATATAAATAAATCAAATAAATTTGCAATTAAAAGATATAAAGTACGCAATAGCATCATGTGACATAAGCATTCTACTTACACTAGTAGTTGTAAACAACACTAACACAAGATACTATATAAACTTATTATCCTTCCTTTACAAATTCAACGTGGGACAAACCCCACATAACCCATTTCAAACAAGCAATTTCAACTCAATTTCTTTATTGATTACACTAAGAAAATGTCTTAGATCCAAACATGAAAGTTTAAGTCCTCATAGCAAGTAATAACCTCCAATAGTTAGTTTCCAGAAATTACATCAAGAACATATATAAAATATATCTTAAACTTTCCATTTTCTAACATAGTCCGGCATAGATTGTTTGATGTTCTTCGGTGATGTGAAGTAGTAGTGCATAGATTGTTTGATATCCTTCAGTATGTACTTTCACACCATGCTCAAGTTTCTCAAATCTTCATTTGCCTATTCTTAAGTTCATCAATTTTTTTGTTCATCGTCCAAATGTGCTAATATGTTTTTTGAAAAGTTTGGTCCGACCCAGAATAAATTCAACATTTTTAAAAAAATTCGGATAAAATTTTAAATATATTTAAATTGTATCTTTTTTAAATATTAAATGAAATATCATATAAGAATATAAATATTTTAAAAAATTAAAAAAAAACTAAATGAAATATTTTAATATTTAAAACTAAAAGATATTAATATTAAATTTAAATATTTAAAACATTGATCAACACCTAATACGTGGACCTAAAACAAATATAATATTATATGATAAAATCCAATTCAACTCGGTTTTTAAAAAACTCCAGCTCAGTGCCGCATGCCGTTCAAAAAAATTCTATTATAAATATTTATACAATTAGTCCGAGTGCTCCGCCCCCCATCGGCTCTTAAGGCATACTTTTTGGGAAATAGCTAAGTCTCGAACAACATTATTTGTCTGGTGCTAAATGTTCTATATATAATAACCCCATTTTTGTGAATTAATTTTTATTAATATATTTGACTTTGTTTCTAAATAATAGTCGTATAATTTATTTTATGGGGTTGACCTAGTAATTAATTTTTTTAAGTTGAAAAGGATTTTATTTATTTTAAATGAAAATATGGTAAATATTAGAATAATAGTATTAATTAGAAATAGTATTTATGGAATGTTTATGGTTGTTAATATCAGCAATTGTAACTGTTAGTACATAGATAATATATTATACATACACATAGAGAATACAAAAAAGAATCAGAAAGAAAAAGAACAATGTTAGAAAACAAATATTGTTGCTGTCAGAGAATAAAGAGCAGAGTTTACATTGTTGACGTCATCAGAGTTTAGGAAGCCGTCGGTCAGAGTTTATTCTATCAGAGTTTACTCTAACAGAGAATGCTCAAATCAGAGAATAAACAACCGACAGAGTTTACTATCAGAGTTTGTGAAAAAGCAATCAAATCAGAGTATGATTAGGATAGTGAAGAAGGAATCCAAATAAAAGTCTAATTGACTTAATGAAGCTATTCTTTTCATAATCTGTTTTGTAATTGAATTGTAACTGTGTCCATATAAACACAGACATACGTTAACATTAATATAACTTTCAAATCTTATCTTTCATAACCTAGCAGCTCTTGAGAACAAAGAATTTCTTGAGAGAGTTTTGTATTCAAGTTCATTATTAATACAAAACAATATTTTATTCTTCATACTTGTGTTCATAATCAATTAGTTGGTACTATTACATTCAACACGCCTTCTATAATAGTTATTTATCTGGGCAAACAGTTAGTATCAGAGCAGGTAGTTAATTACAACTCAAAGATCATATAAACATGTCTGGAAACAAGTATGAAAGCATCAGGATCCCAATATTGAAGAAGGCTAAATACCCTACATGGAGGGTGAATATGATGATGTTCCTGGAAGCAACTGATCCTGGTTATTTAGACAGAATCCATACAGGTCGGTATCTACATGTTAGGTCCAATATCATCATAGAAGGGGGGGTTGAATATGATGTGGTAGAAATTTCAGTTAATTTGTGGAAGTGTTTATGTTTTTAAAGATATGAACTTGACAGTTAATAAAACACAAAGCTGGGAAATAACAAGTTATTATTAAATCCCTGTAGTGCTACAAATCTAATCAAAAGATTAGCTGTAGTGGTTTCAAA
The DNA here is from genome assembly GCA_008931105.1 of Oenanthe javanica. Classification (NCBI taxonomy): domain Eukaryota; kingdom Viridiplantae; phylum Streptophyta; class Magnoliopsida; order Apiales; family Apiaceae; genus Oenanthe; species Oenanthe javanica. The sequence goes on from QRFB01008410.1 coordinate 9,070, forward strand.
ACAATATTACAACACAATACAGTTGGGTGAAATAAATGTCTAGCTTTAATGGAGCTTCCCGGCTGTGTGTGTTGAATACTTGAAGATGATAACCCCATTGAAACAATTGATTTGAACCCATATATATTTGTAGACTTCTTTGGAAATTTTCCCACAAGGCTAAGTCCTGAGTGGCGCCTGCACAGTGGTAGTGGTGTAGGGGCGCCACTTGAAGCATGTTGAGCCTGTTGTCCTGAGTTGCGCCTTGTATGTGAGTTGCGCCTATACAGTGGTTGCACTGTGTAGGCGCCACTCACAACTAGACTTGACTTAGAAACAATTGACAGTTGTGTTGCGCCTTGGAGGTGTATTGCGCCTGTACAGTGTGTTCCCTGTACAGGCGCCACTCATCCTTTAGAATAAGTGTGCCTGTTTGTACCTGTTAGACTTTGAGTTGCGCCTATACAGTGGTTGCCCTGTATAGGCGCCACTCATGACTTAGGCACTATTTCTTGTGCCTTCACTTGACAATTTTGTTGCACCTTGATATGTAGACTGCACCTCTTCACTGCTTCAAGAGTAATAACCACCAAGTGTAGTAATACCTTCCTTAGCATATTTATCTCGAATTCTTGAATTAATTACCACTTGAACTTTACTCTTCTGGCTTGGCTTGATCAACTGATTTTCTTCTGATTAATTAAGATAATTCTTTTCTTGTTGTGCTGACGCTTAGTGCACTGGTCTGGTTCACAAACGACTAACACTTGAATAAATTTCCTTAATCTCTGTTCTGTTTCAGNTCATTCATTGAGGAGGTTTATTAGTGCTGAGGTATAGAATGTACAGGTTCATATGTGATTATGGTTCGAGCTTCTATCATTCGAGTTTCGAGGGTCTGAGGTCCAAGGTTTGCATGACAGAACAGCTTACAGGATAAGGATGAGCTCCTAAACTTTAAGAGCACGATATTCAATGTTTATCTAGACTCTAGCATGATAAATACAACTTAATTACCATTCTACATCATATATATTACGTATATATGATCACAGACATATGAATTCTACATCAAATCTGCCGTCTGTGAGAGGTTCACCAGCAGTAGGTCTCTTCAAAGAAGCTCCTAGCAGATTCCTAATTGGCTTCTCTAGCTACAAACCAGCCTTCTAATGGCATTGTACTACTTGGTTGATCTACTCAAATCGTAAGCCCACGGCCCAAGAACTATGTACAGACTTGATTCCCTATAAATACGGGATACGTAGGCCATTTATCGGGGATGATCATTCGAGTAAAGAAGAGGGCACCCTAAATTCTTGTGAGATCTATATTCCGGTAATCTAGGGAGGCTTGCACGGAGCTGTACCACCTCTAATTCATCGGAGCACCGATAAATTCAGTCCAAACACCATTCAAATCACCTTCTCGCTCACTGTGGAAGCTCGGCTATGAACCTTGTTGGACCAAATCAAGCCTAGCCTATGTAATTATTTGTCTTGCTATAACATAGTTAGTACTTCTATAATAGGGTAGTGACTTAGATATTTCTATGTATTATTGCAGATAAAAGTCTGATCAGATTGTATTTCAAGTTGTAAATAAAGTCAAGAATAAATTCTGTTAGAAGATTCAAGTTGAATCTTGTGAAAAGACAAAGAAGATTTTTTGGAGAAATAAGGAAAGCAACTTGAGAATTCTACTAAGGCAATTACTCAGTCGAGAAGTCACCCATTTGAGAAGTCAGAATTATGTAACTGGTGGAGAAGTCGCAAGACACACTCATTAGCTCAGTATTCGATCGAGAAGTCAGTCATTTGAGAAGTCAAAATATTGAAGCCATTCGAGTAGTGTGAAATGTTACTCATTTGAGAAGTCCAGACAAACAATTCGAGAAGTTAGTAAAAGGAGCATTCGAGAAGTAGTAACACTGAGTCAATCGAGAAGACACAATTTCAAGTGTTCATTCGAGAAGTCTAGTCCAATCAAGAAGTCATCAAACAGAACATGTAATCGAGAAGTATATTCATTCGAGAAGTCAATTACTTAAGGACTAATCGAGAAGTCACTGCTAGTACTCAATCAAGAAGTCAATCACTATGACTTCTCGAATCAATTTCAACAGAGTACTTGACTGCACCAAGGAGCTAGTTTCAAGGAGAATTGAAGAAGAATAAGACATATAATTTGTAGCTCTATTTTTGCAGGATAAGTCAAGCCTGTAAAGATAGAGACAAGTCTACAATGAAGCTGAGAAGATAGTCAAGATAAATGACAGAAGATATAAGGCTGAATGTAACAAACTATCACAACAGTGTTAGCTAGAAATAGATATTAGTCAAATGTAAAGTATATCTTGTCTATTTCTAGTTTTAACTAAAATGTCTTATGTGAGCATGTGCACAGGACATGTTATCTATATATTTTATGCACAGCCACATTTGACAACAGTCTCAGATTTCAAATTGTAATCTTCCTAGAACAAAAAGCTGAAGTTCAAATTGAATTTCAGATTGTAGCAAAGATTCTTTCTAATACAATTAGATTGAAAGTTACATCCTGTGTTTATTTACTGTTCTATGATTTGATAAACACTTAACTTGTTCAAGATTCAATCTGTAAATCAGTTCATCAAGTTTCACTGCATTTGCATATGAAAAGAAAAGGATTGAAGTATACATTCACCCCCCCTCTACAAACTTCTGAACTCATTATTCCTAACAAACCTGTTTTCGTAGTTGAGATCAATGAAATCATCGATATATATTCTAGGGGTATTGGTCAAATTCTTTCACAACACTTTTTGGTGCTAGAAGGAGGGGATTTGATTCTTTGAAGGAAAGAATGTCAAACAAAATCGATAGCAATCAAACGCCGCCCAACGAGCGTAAAGAGGAACCCCGGACTGAGGTCACAGTTGAAGATGTGTTGAACGCAGTTAAGTAGATTGGTGATCGAGTTAGTGGTCTGGAGAAATCATCTGAAAAGATGAAGAGATGGCGTAAGAGGCAACAAGCTTCTCGTGAACGCAATCAATGAAGGAGGTGACCCCTGTACGCCTCAACTTCAATACCGATGAGGAAGGGCTAGGCAAGAACATCCCTAAACCAAATTTTGATGATATAGAAATTGACTTGGAGGATCCCAATGTGAGGTTCCAGGTTGAGGAACCAGAGGTTCAAAGGTCAGGTGATCCCAGAGGTTCTTCTGTCAGAAGTGTTAGTGTTTTTAACAGAATGGGGAAGAAATTCAGTGATAAAGATCGGAGGCAAAAACTGGACCAGTCTAAGCAGGATCGTGGCAGGAAGGAGAGGTTTGAGTTTCGAGGTTCCCGAAGTCGTACTGCCAGGACCCCTCCTAGAGCTTCTAGGAGAAATAGGCTGGATAGAGTCATGACTATGGAAGCTCAGGTTCTCATCATGTGTCGGGCCATTGTAATGAAAACTCTGGCAGCCATGATTCCCATGAATCTGAAGATATGATTTCTGATGGAGAAAACATCTGCTACCCAGCAAACGACCTTCGAAGAGCACTCGAGAAGCTCAAGGAGGAGCATAGGTCCAGCGCTGGATTAACTGTAACCTCTCCATTCACTATGAGGTGTTTTTCCAGTTACACAAGTAGAAGGGGGGGTTGAATACTTGTGTGATATTTTCACCTTAGTTTCAATCAATTACAGAAGAATCAAACTTGAACTATTTTAACAAAGATCAAAACTCAGAGAATAAAAATATCAGTGTTTGTATTAAAGAATATTGAATACAAACTCTCTTAGGGTGTACACAAATCCTAGCAGCTTCTCTGTGTTTTCACATCAACTCTCTCTATCTCTATGCTCTCACAAAATTTGACTATAATATTATATTATATAAAATATTTATATAGTGAGTTGTCTATCAACTAATAACATAAAATCAAATTACAATAGGAATAGAATTCCTAATTATTAGTTGGCAGTTTCCTTCTAAAATTCTCTTTATCTTCGAAGCTTTCCCTTTCTGTTGATCACCTTCCAAATATAGCTTCAGCTTTATAGACTCCGAAAGACTTCAGACTCCGATGATCTTCAGTCTCTAATAGACTATAGACTTTGATAATCTATAGACTCTGATCGACTTCCAGACTCTGATCTGCATCCGGACTCTAGTTTCATTTTCTTCTAAAAATCTTCCAAGTACAAATGATTGTTGAGAATTTCCTTAACTTTTCTACCAGAGTCTGTCCACACTTTGAACTTAAGCCTTTCTTCTTCTAGTTCTTTCTTAACAAAGTCATAGGCTTTTAAAACTTCTGTGTAGTTATTCCTGCATTTCTCATAATCCTTTTTGTATTCTTCCATAAACATTAATTCAGACTTTAAATGGTTATTCCTACTTGTCAAGGTTAAATTTTCTTCTATTAACCTGTCATTGTCATTAGTGAGAGACCTACAGTTTGTCATTATATTTTTAATCTCACTTTGTACAATTTTTATACCATCAGAGTCTAAATTAAGTAAAGATTCAGGAGAAAAGATTGATACTTGAGTTTTAGGAGATGAAGGTTATTTGGGAGATTATGATTTTTCTAAGGAGACAACCATCAATGCTAGATTTTCATAATCAATTTCATCATCTGAGCTTGAATCTGTCCAATCCTTTCTTGTTGAGAGAAGTTCATTTCCTTTGCCTTGACTTTTTGTTTTTCTGCATTCACTAGTAAAGTGCCCCAATATTCCATAGTTGAAACACTTGACTTTTTCCTTGTCAAGTTTGATTATGGTGCTTTTGCTCTTCTCAACCTTTTCATCTTCCTTCTTGAATGATGGTATTTTGCTGAATTTTCCAGTTCTTTTGTTGAATTTCATCCTTTTGAAATTCTTAGCAAACATAGCCATCATTTGACTCAGATCAATCTCATTTTCAGAATCAGAGTCTGTCTCAGTAGACTCTGATTCAACAACAGTCTTACCCTTCTTCTTTGATTCTTTAACTCTTGATTCTTTGAGTTTTTCCTGTTGTTCTCTTTCAGACTCCATCAAGAGAGCCATAGATTTTGCTTTCACAAACTTCTTGTTCTTTCTCTGTTGCATCTCTTGATCATATGTTTTGAGTCTGCCATATAATTCTTCCAAGGAGATTTCATCCAAATCCCTTGCTTCTCTTATGGATGTTGTTTTGTTGTCCCACTCTTCAGGAAGGGCTCTCAGAAACTTGGTGTTTGTATCTTCAGAATCATAAACCTTACCAAGTATAGTCATCTCATTCAGAAGTTTTGTGAACCTATCATACATCTCAGTAATAGATTTCCCAGATTTTGCCTCAAAATACTCATACTCCTGAATTAGTAGAGACCTTGCATTCTTCATGACGTGCACTTCAAGTTTTGTCCACATCTCCTTAGTAGTTTTGCATGATATGACACATTTTGTAAGAACAGAGTCCAAACTGTTAAAGAGTATGTTTTTTACTTTTGCTTCTTTAAGAACATTCTTATTGTCTTCCTTTGACCACTCAGCCTTTGGTTTGTTGACAAAGTGCTCTTCAACATATTTTTCCTTCTTCAGTGGTTTGAGGAACAAGCCTTGAGGGCACATAGGGTCCATCATGAATCCTATCAAGATAGTCAGTGTCTGTAGCTTCTAGATGGTACAGCATTTTAACCTTCCAGTGGGTGTATTCGTTTCTCTTAAGCATATGAATCTTAGAATTATTTGATCGATTTTAAAACGTAGGCTCTGATACCAATTATTTTCCCAGTTACACAAATAGAAGATGGGGTTGAATACTTATGTGATCTTTTCGCCTTAGTTTCAATCAATTTCAGAAGAATCAAACTTGAACTATTTTAACAAAGATTAAAACTCAGAGAATAAAAATATCAATATTTGTATTAAAGAATATTTAATACAAACTCTCATAGGGTGTACACAAACCCTAGCAGCTCCTCTGTGTTTTCACAGCAACTCTCTCTATCTCTATGCTCTCACAAAATTCGACAATAATATTAGGTTACATAGAATGTTTATATATAGAGCTGCCTATCAACTAATAACAGAAAATCAAATTACAATAGGAATAAAATTCTTAATTATTAGTTGACACTTTCCTTCTAAAATTCTTTTTCCTTCCGATAGCATATCTGCAATATAAATGTATTTATCTTCAAAACTTTCCCTTTCTGTTGATCACCTTTCAAATATAACTTCAACTTTATAGACTCTGAAAGACTTTAGACTCTGATGATCTTCAATCTCTTATGATCTTCAGTCTTTGATAGATTATAGACTCTGATAGTCTATAGACCCCGATTGACTTCCAGACTCTGATTTGCATCCAGACTCTAGTTTCATTTTCTTTAGAAATTCTTTTAAGTACAAATGACATCTATAAATGGATGTTGACCATCTAGACTCTGATTATAGAAAAGTTCAGAGACTAGAAGGACTTGTTACAGATAAACCATGTTAGACCATGTTCTAGTATTTTATACATCATCAAATGAATATATTCATAATAATAGGGTTTTGTATAAAAGAATATGAAGAGGAAAAATAAACTATGGATGTATATTTTCAAAATATGAATATGTAAGAATTAGGTTTTGTGTTGAAAAGAATAGGAAGAGTGCAAGAGAAGCGTGACACGGATTTTAAAATAAATGACATCATTATTTTTAAGAGGTTATGACATAATTTAGAAGAGTTATGACATAATTTAGAAAGATTATGACATCAACAAGCATTCAGAATTCATTATTAATATTGATGAAAAAAATTGAAGTCACCCTCAGAAAATATACTCAAAATTATAAAGATTTTATATATAAATATTAATGACAATTTTAAAATTTTAAAATTCACTTTTTATATTTACAATTATATTCTCTTATATTTATATGAAAATTTCATTTAACGTTACATAATTACATGAAGTCAATTTCAAAAATATCAAAACCTATAAATATAAAGTCATTGAATTATTTATAATTTTTTATTTAATATTCTCATCAGTCACAGAAAATATAATTACTTGCCAAAATTATGGGAAAAAATTTAATTTTTATTTTAAATTTCATTATTAGAAACTAAAAATAATTAAAAACTCATGAATTTTTTCTTAAAGTGACTCATGAATTAATTTTCCTTAAATAGATACTCCCTCAGTCTCACCTAATTGTTAACGTTTCGGAGAGAATGTTCGGCACACATTTTAAGGTGCATATAAAGTATAGTTCCATAACTTATTTTTAATTTTTTTTCAGAATAAAAATTTAATGTTTAAACTTTTATTCAGAAAAAAAAATTAAAAAAATTATAGAATTATATTTTATATGCACCTTAAAATGCGTGCCGGATTTTCTTTCCGAAACGTTAACTATTGGGTGGGACGGGGGTATTATTACTTGCCAAAAAATAGTTTTTTAAACGGTTAATTATTTATAAAGTTATAATAAAGCCAATTTTAATTTTTTTGATCATGATCAAGAGATAGATGTTGTGTATTCAAAGATACTTACATTTCAATCTCACCAAGTTGCCACCTTCATTAATTTTTTCTCAATTTATTTCGAACAATTATTATACTGGGGTGTTTAAAACTGAACACGATGATGAAGAATTTAAATACTCTATTTTGTTAAGAAACTGCACTGAATCATTGAGCTTAATTCATGGCAGAGCAGTCCATGGGAAGTTTATTAAAGCTGCAATTCACTATTCTTCACTGTATCTCCACAACTTTCTACTCAATATGTATGTAAAATGTGGTGATCTTAAGAATGGGTCTCAGCTGTTTGATGAAATGCCCCAGAGAAATGTTGTGTCATGGACTGCTGTTATTGCTGGTTTTGTTCAACATGGTAGGCCTGAAAAATGTCTTTTGTTGTTTACACGGATGCATCATAGTGGTACTAAGCCTAATGGCTTCACCTTTGTTAGTGTTCTTCAAGCATGTTCTTTGTCTAGTAGCTTGATACCTGTGTATCAAGTTTATGGGTTAATTGTTAAGGTTGGGTTGATGTCGAATGTGTATTTGGTGAATGCTTTTTTGACTGCATTGTTGCGTCATAATGAGTTTGGTGAAGCTTTGCATGTTTTTGAGAATTGTTTGAATAGGGATATTGTTTCTTATAATGCCATGATGGCTGGTTATTTGCAGGGTTCCTATTTGGATGTTCCAGGGTTCTGGTGTAAGATGATTCGGGAAGGGATGATACCGGATAATTTTACGTTTGCAAGTGTTCTCACTGCTTTGGCTGCCCTTGCTGATCTTAGTTTAGGATTGCAAGTGCATGCGTGGCTTGCTAAGTGTGGTCATGGAAATGAAATGTGTGTAGGCAATTCCTTGGTCGATATGTACTTGAAAAACCAAAAACTTGATGATGGTTGGAAAGCATTTAAAGAAATGCCTTGCAGAGATGTGCACACTTGGACTCAAGTGGCAGCTGGGTGTTTAAATTGTGGTGAACCTAGAAAAGCACTAGAGGTTGTAGAAGAGATGAGGGAGATAGGAGTAAGACCAAACAAGTTCACTCTTGTTACTGCTCTCAATGCATGTGCTAATTTAGCTTCTTTAGAGGAAGGGAAAAAGATTCATGGTTGGAAAATTAAGCTTGATGATGAAGTCGATGTCTGTGTGGATAATGCTTTGTTGGACATGTATGCGAAATATGGATCAATGGATAGAGCGCTGAACATTTTTCGATCAATGAAGGACAGGACAGTTGTTTCATGGACGACAATGATAATGGGATATGCACAAAATGGGCTTGCGCGGAAAGCTTTGGATATTTTTAGTGAGATGAGGGTGCAAGGTCCGGAACCTAATTATATTACGTTCATATGTGTACTTTATGCATGTAGCCTGGGAGGATATATTGATGAAGCTAGGACACATCTTTCTTCCATGACAGATGACTACGGCATCTCACCCGGAGAAGATCACTATGCATGCATGGTAAATCTCTTAGGCCTGGCTGGGCGTACAAAAGAAGCTGAGGCCTTAATCCTAAAAATGCCATCTAAACCAGGAGTGCTAGTTTGGCAGACTTTACTTGGTGCATGTAGGCTTCATGGGGATATTGACACTGCAACTCGTGCAGCAGAACATGCTTTAAATCTGGACAGACAAGCCCCTTCAACTTATGTTTTGTTAAGTAACACATTCGCTGATACCAGCAATTGGAATGCCGTAGGGACACTGAGAGAACTTATGGGAAGTAGGGCTGTGAAGAAGAGTTCGGGCTCTAGCTGGATTAGCTAAATGTAGATCAAAAACAAAATTTAACCACTGGGGTAAAATCCTGTGAGTATCCCTTGATCCAGTAATTCGCGTACAACTACTTGGGAAGGGTGTGGTAGTACTCTAGCTGAATTTCAAAAAAAAAAAAGTTTGAGACTTTTACATTTTTTAGCCGTTTATTTTTAGAAATTCTGGTACTAGTGTTTTAATTTGATTTAATACCATTTAAAGATACATATTTTGAGATAAGCCACTGCTCAAGATGATTATTTTCTGGTTTAGGTATTAGCCTGTTATATATTTTTCTTGAATTAGAATCCATATTTTAGAGTTTCCTGTTTCTAAAGATGTAAATATATAAAAAATGCTCTCGTTTATATAGGACTTTGTATTTGCCATTCCCATTGATGAGTATAGATAACACACCTCGGGTATTTGTATTATTCTATTTCACATAGGAAATTACATCACACGGCTTCTTGTTTTTTTGCATCACTTAGTTTCCAATATTGATGTAATTTATTTTATTTGTGATTAACATTGACGTTGAAGCCCCACGTCCTTGATATTCTTCTTTCACATATGAACCAATGTCAGCTAAAATAGATTAAAAAGAGTTGAAGTATTTGTGATAATTTTCTTGTGTTTATCCGGTACGGGTCTAGTTTTCTTAACAAAGAATAGTAGTAGTTTGCAGTGATCCCTCTTTGTGTTTATGTGAATTTAGTGTAAGGATGATGCTTACCCTTCCGGCCTACCTCTGTTTTAGTAAAAAAAACAAATCTTTCTACAATTATACTTCTTTATTAATCTCTAAATTTTTTAATCGACGGTGATTTTTAGATTACATATCACGAACAATTATGATTCATTGGGGGCATTAGCAATGACTTAATTTTTCAGTTTTCTATTTCCTTGAAATTTTTCCTAATACATATAATGCCTGTTCTCGTAGTGCCTGTGCTTTTATCATGTTATAAAATTTTATTTATATTTCTTATAGGACACTAGGATGGCTCCCTCTTCAAAATGCCCTGCATACTCAGGCTGTCCACCTATTCCAGGGCCTACTTCGCAAAATATTCATAATCGTACAATTGGTGTATCACCTTTTTGCCCGCAGTCCTATGACCCCCTTCAACGGTTATGTGATATCCGTTTACTATTAGTCTCTCAACTGCTGAAGTTTACCGTCAAAAGCATGAAGTAACAGCAACGGTGGGTATCGTACCTTCAGTGTTTGACATTTTAATTCTGTTGCATCATGCTTTTACGGAGTGTCATGTGGCGTTCTATAATTGTGGAATTTCCTTTGATAACAATACAAATTTATATATATTTACTTCCCTTGCAGGGTTTATCCAGAGTTCCAAATAGGCAAATTTTCTTCATGGCGAAAGTCTGGGCACATATAGAGTTCATAAGGCTTATTAAGCTATAGTAATAAAGTCACGACTCATGTCCAAGAGTGTAACACTTAACTATTGCTTAGTCCATATAAGATTTTATGAAGGTAATTAGAATCTATGACATCAGTTATAAACCTATAGTATTTGAATAGTTCCATGTGTATTAAATCTATTAAATTGTTTGCCTCTTAATAAAAAAGGGTAGAAAAGCAATATGATTACCTGGCTTTTAATCTCATTGTTTTGATAAATTTCTTTTATCTTTAGAATAACCCTGGTTCCTGCAAGTATTATTGTCTTCACAAAGTTGTACACTTGTATATATCATACATTAATACTCCTAATGTTTGCTGCTATTTGTTTGCATTGATTACTAATTTGTGTTAATATCNCTTGATTACTACTCATCCCAGGTGCGATATTTGCAATGGAGGAGCATAGGTTGTAGTCATACACTGCACTACTATTCGCATAGTTACGCAAGAATAGATTCTGGGTTTTGAAGTCTGCAAATTGAACAGTTGGAGCCTTTCTTGGCATCTTCTATTTGGGTAGTTGGCCCTTCCTCCACATCACATTTGTTGTCGGGAATCCTATATTGGCTCCTGTTTTCTTAATTGCTTCTTTTGTTGTTTCAATAAGCAACTTAATACCCATGGCAGTATGTCTTTTGTTTTTTATTCCTATGATTATATAAGTGGATTTAGGAACTTTACCAATACGATGGGAGGTTTCATTTATATCATAGATTCTGTTGGTGATTCCCAAACTTCAGGTTGTCGCCGTCGTCATTTGCCGTTGATGATTCGCAAATATCACATTGTAGCATTTACACAATTTGGACCATACCCAGAACTCATTTTGCATTGTGGTATTTCACGATTTGATATCACATTGTGGTATTTGCATCCATACCCAGAACTCATGTTAGATCGAGTGGTTAGCACTTCGCAGTGAATGTGAAATTATACAATATACAAGTATATTATCATGCATGATAATTTTTGTACAAGTATATCTTACAAACTTCACAACTAGTTTTATTTTTTAATGTAAATGTGGAATTTATTGTAATTTACACACTTCTCAAGTTCTGTAACCACAAGTGAGCTTTTATTTTGTCTGTCCCCCAATTCTCTTTTATATCTATGTATGTATGTATGTGTTTCTTTTTCTCTCTTCTTGTAAGGAGACACGTGGCAAGTGAGTCATGTATAAAGGGAAACGTGTTTTTCTCTCCTTGAATTCTTGTGTGACTCAGGTGTTAAGGGACATAACAGTAAAATGACAAGTCAATGGGTGTTTTTTTGTGACTAATTTGACTTTGTAGCCTAATAAATGACTATCTGTTCTAAAAAAATTTCCGGGGCTATCCAACCGTGCACAAGTCAATGGGTATTTTGTTTAAGTAATTGTGATAACTATGTGACTTTGCAATATATCCGCAATGGTTGATACGGTGCAGGCATACTAATACATATTTATGAGCCATCAGCAACAAACACCAAACAAGTAAGCAAAGCAAAGTATTTTCTAACAACTAACTATTACATTTAAAATATTTGAAATCTAAAGGTGCTTTACATGATTTTTGTTCCTAAAATCTTCGAATTTGTCTCGTGCCACACACACCATGCAACAAAAAGCTTCTTTTTCCTCCCACCATCTACCAACAGCTAATACCATCTTTCAATTTTATCAAATTATTACTCTTGTGATATCATTTAGTAATTATTTAAATTAGTTTTTATCCATGATTTGTACTAGTCTAATTAATTGGTTTTAAAAAATAAAATAATAGGAGATAAACACCCCGTAAAAGATAAAACTCAACAGAAATGAAATATAGATTTTTGTCGGAATCAAATTTGTAATATAATAGTCTAGTTGATTAAGAATTTTCACTAAAAATATAGTATTATATTATAATAAAATTTTTAAAGATATAAATAATAAATATTATTTAATTTTAATTAAAAAATTTAATTTATTATTTTTATTAAAATTATATATATTGTATAGTTAATTTAAGGTGCTGATATATGCACACCCTAAATTTATTTATGCACACTCTGTTGAGTATTTTGAACTGAAATGTTCTCGATTTTAATTTTAATCATGAAAATATATAATGTTAAGAATGATATTTCAATCTAAAAACTTAAATATACGAGCACCCCTGATTAAACAACACTAGAACTCTCGAAGTGTCCGAAACTCTAGTTTCTTTCCTCCCTCGATATCTTATACAAGGGCTGAAGGGCAAGCCTGCAGGTCAATTGATTCGCCCAAGTTACGCTTTCTAACTGCTTCCACGTCATCTTTCATATTTTTATGTTGTACACATTTACTATATAATAATTTATTTTTAATTTAATTTGTGACCTGTTTTTAACATCGATCAAGTTTTCAATATCTGGATTTATATAATTTTATTTTTCTTTAAAATCCTAACCGGGGCCAAATAGAGCTTACTTATGGATCCTGAGTTATAGAACAATTAGGAAATCATTTGCTGGAAAAAGTTTATCGCCTTGGATCCCTTGTATAAATAGTTTCACGAAGAAAAATCAATGAATTAAAAGAAAGTACTGTGTTGTGCACTGAATTTAATTTTTTTTTATTAAACTTTAAAATTTAAAAATAATTAATAATTTCAATTTATGCAAAGTTATACACAATCCTAATGTACAAGATGATGCAGAAAGGAACAATTGAGTTGTTTCGAACTCGAATTATTAAAATGAGTTCAATTTAAACTTAACTATATGATAAACTATATTTTAAAAAGATTAATATTCCTGAGTTTATCTTACGTAATTTTCCTGAGATTAAAATAAATATCATATAAATATACGAGGGTGTTATTGCAATTACAGATAATTATATACAATTACAAAAATACTCACACTAAAAAATACTAACATCTCATATAATTCTCCCAAGGTAATCTCAGAAACTTTATTCTCTATTTTAAAATATTAAACTACATTCACTATTAAATTTATGAAAATTTTTAAAATTTCATGCGGCTCAAATTTGCCAATTCAAATCGATTTATACACACACACATGTATATATTATAAAAGAGCATGGAAATTCTAAAGTTAACATCATGAAAGTTTCCTAAGACACTGTATTAAATGTTGTTTAGTTAAAAAATTAGTCCAAATTAATCCAGCATGCCCAATATCATTAATTAGCTCTTCGAGCAAAACTTATTTTTTAATTACCTCAAAAAAATTTACTAACACAGTAACATTAACCTCTGTCTCCTTTTTCTCATTATAAAATTCTGTGCTGATCAGTGGGTGAAACTAAGAAGAGAGTTAAAATAAAATAAAATCGAATAAGTGACGATGACAAATTTGAAATTGGCATCTCATTATGACCACACACACCCTTGGATATTTCCCCAAAAATCAATCCCGTTACGACACTGCCAACAATCATCCAACGTCGTCGTTTCGAGGCTCCCAAACCAAACCCTGTACATACACGTATATCATTTCAATCGCTATTTGTTGCGTGTTTGGCTTTTGGTTTGGGAAATTTCTAGGGCTAGGGTTTGCTTAGGCGCGTCTACGTTGACAAATACAGTACATACTGTATGTATATTTTTATATATGAAATTGTAAATGGCGCAAGTAAAGTTGGAATCAAATATGAATAATATTAGTATACTATTGCTTTCAAGTTTGTGTGTTGAGCAAGAAATACTCTCTTTTTCTTCTTCTGTGTCAACTATGCCTTAATTTCACCCATCACCCCCC
>QRFB01008411.1:0-33139 GCA_008931105.1 Oenanthe javanica
ATCCTTGGTCTCCGTGCCCGGACCAAATGTAAACATTTGGCCGGGACGGAGGGAGTAATTACTAATTACCCACTGTATAAACACAAGTTTGTGGTGCAGTTGTGATTGCCATTCAGTTCAATTGAATAACTTAGATTTCAAGTATAACATTCATCTTCTAAGCAGAATATATGTATGCATGTATTATCTCAAATACATATGAATTTATAATGCAAACCTTATAATTCATGTAATCGAGACCGATAATATGAAGTACGTATTGTGAAGGTGATTTCTACTATTATGACAATAACTAATAGGTTATCCAATTTGTAATATTTGTAAACTATAACAGTTTGTAAATGAGTCAAGAATGATGCTACATGTTTTTACAAGTTTAAGAGAGTGTTAACTAACATTGTTAATAGGAGTGCTTCTTATCGAGCTGTTGTAATCCCTCGAGTCACACCTAATCTCGTATTAGTGACGGTACAGAAATGCAGAGTTAAACATCACAGGCACCATTTATCTCAATCTTAGTTCTGAGAGTTTTGACATCGGGTAAACATAGATATTTATGCTGGAATGTAAATCAGTGGAAAACATGTTCTGAGAAGTCCTGTTGTTTCTGCAATTGCATTGCCGTGAACATAAGCAATATCAGCGAGACCATAATTAAAATGACAGATATTGAACAAAAATTTGATCACATAAGAAAGGGAAAGGAAACGCAATTCGTTTCACTCACTATTGTGATTTATTTAATTGCTAAAAAAGTGTTTTTAAGGAATTGGCAAATTGTCAATATATAACTGTTATCTTTCAGGTCGGATCTTGAAAAGTTTATGTCAATTTTAGGAGGATTAAACTATGTTCCTCACAGCAGCCGTAGTATTGCATTTGTCTTGAAAAGCTTGTCGTACTTTTGTTTCTTAGAAGTTAACTGCTGTAATATTAACATAGCAAAAACTGATCCATTATTTATTTGCCTATAGTTTAAACAATAATATTGTAAGTATAAAGAACTACCAAGTGATTTCACATTGTTAAACATCTAAATTCTCATTGTATAACACAATTTTTAGGAAGTCGTATGTAACTATTGTCCTGCACTACTGAAGCTGCATTTTAAACAATTTTTGCCTAGAGATACAGTCATTTTTGTAAAGTACAAAAATTTCACCTAAGATTCTCAGCAGCTAGTAGGTTTGATCACAAATTCACAATTACATTGTAATTCCCTCCTATTGTCTTTTCTTTTCAATTTTTTCTTACAACTCAAGACTTCAAATAGAGGCAAACCTTCATATCATATACATACTTCATATATAATAGTCCAGACCCTTAGATTGATTACATTTAAGAGAGGTCATTTGATGAAGCTTCTTTAGATAACATTTATATTGATTCACTCGCAAGCTTCCTAGTGATGGAAGAATTCACCAAATCACAGTCTCTACTTCCTTTAGTACTATTTATTTCAGTGGTTTTATCCTCAGCATTAGAAGATTGTAGAACCTACTGTTGTCAATCTTGTACGATATAAACATAATCATATATATAATTATTGTAACCATATAAGAAATAAATATGAAAGATCACAATTCATGTATATAATAGTTAATCCATATAACAAAACATAACAATATAATCATGCAATTAGAGAATTAACTATAATATAAGGAGAAGGGTTTGAGAAAACAAAATTTAATTTCGAGTCCAGAAAATCTGTCTCCTTAACGTCTGTGCATAGCAGACCTGCCTCCCATGATAAAACGAGATACAGTATCACCGATAAATCAACGATACTCTAAGCGAACTTGAACTGAGTTGAAAACTATCATCGGAATATTTTGAACTTTAAAACTGAAGAGATTAAAATTACAAAGAGGGTTATAATTTTCTCAATTTAATAAAACTGAAACCCTAAGACTATATTTATAGGGAGAGACTTGAATGAGCTTATTTTTCTTTTCGACGTGGTACAAGGTATTTATAAGAAAAACCAAGAAATATGTTTGTACTACTCTCGATGTGGTACACTTCACAAATACCACTTTAAAGGGTTATACTTTGGAACATCAGTTCTCATTCACCCTTTATCCATTTTGAGCGTGTAAATATGCGTTGGAATTCACTCACAGAGTAGAATATATTCCAACTAATACACAACACCAACATATAGTGTTTACCACTCAAATTGAGTCTCAAAATGGTTCACAACTTAGTCTAAAATATTAAGTTTTTTCCAACAATCCCCCACAAATGAGATTGATGATCCAGTAGCACACACTTCATACAAACAAACAGACACGGAGCTTGACTTGGTGATAGTTTCCACTGTTAGATATAGCATACGGTAGGTAGAGAATGCTCCTTGAACCTCCGCTCTGCACCAACTTCCCAAGTATTCCTTCTTGTCGGGTTCATCTTCCTCACATACATCCAAAAAACTCATAAATTCATTTGGATTACTTACGAATCTATAAGGAACTACTTAACTCCTAATGTAAGCATTCCTATATTCCGTAGTTGCATAGTTATGAATCTCATAATTTAGATTCATACGCAAGATAACATTTCTCTATATAACGTCATTCTTACTCTTTAATGAGTACACAAAATAAATGTATTACTGTCATTCTAGAAAGTAATCACAATTTGTTACTACCTCTCGTTAGAGAAGGTTTCATCATCATTCATTAATAACCTCACAAGGTTTTAACATAATCACATTGAATAATATTTAATTGTTCTTATCATTAAAATCCAACCATTGAATTTCTAAGAAATTTCAGCATAGTTCACAAGAACCAAAATTTCAATACACCAGGCAAACTGGTATGCATAAATGAACATAAGCCTTCAATAATCCACATTAAGTGATTCTCAGTTACTTGGGACATATAACTTTTGTCCAGATTCTTTATTGATTTATTCAAAGATAAATCTAAAAGTTCGGAAGTAGCTATATGCTTATCTGATAATTCTTTGATAAAAGAATATATCAAGAGGGAAATTGACTAAGTCGATAAGTCAATGAGTCAAAATTTCTAGTATGTGTGCAAGAAAATGGAATACAATATTATATGAATAATTTGAACTCTCTATATATTCCTTTGTGGAAAAATGGATGTAAAAGGTATAGAGAGAGTGGTTCTATTATGTAGAATCATGTTTTACATTTTGGATTTCTCCAAATTTCTAGCATACATAGCTGATAACAATATTATCGTATAAGGTATCACATGGACTACCATAATAGGCTCATGTGTCACTGCCGCATTAATATAAACACCAACACGAGAAATAATAGATTTACTGGAAGAACAAATCTAACCATAAAATTATAAGTCTCATGCCGACCCCATAACAAGTACTCATAATGTACACAGTTCGTTGGATTTTTAACGTTATCAATATCCATAAAAGATTTAGTTCAAGTGAACTCATTCTCACATATTTCATTAAGAAATAACCAAAATAACTAACTAAACAATTTGCTTAATTAGAAGGTTATAATAATATAACATAATCAAGGTGTCCAGGTCAATATGCCTCTAAATCAATCAACCAATATGAAAGCTCATGGTTAACCAACTAAAGAAGTCAATGTAGATCATACAAAAATCACATATAGACTTCATACTTGCACAACATACACATAGAACACCATATACATATTTATGAAAAATTAATTACATACCCATGACATATCATGACTTTTAATAAGCCATATCCACAAAATTTGTCAAGTCTCATTATTTATATTATCCATCCAATATTCATAGACATTAATAAAAAATAGAAAATAAACTATTAACATCTCATCACCGAAACTATGTCTATTTCCAATCTCAAAATTTTACCGTTGCATATTAAACATATATATGTACAAATGATGTCATAATCCTCAATTAATAGATAATAAATTATCAAAGCCTTCACCATGGGATAAAGAATGGATAACATATTATATAACATCAGTTGAATATATCACATGAATCAATAATCAATTTATAAATCAAGAGATGTATTATCTTGTAAGACATTCAATACGAGTGCACCAACTTTCCACGATTAAAGAAGGTTTACACGAAAATATATATACATAATTGATTTCCATATATCTCAATTTTCCAAAACAAATCAACATGACATACATACAACATGTATAAATATTTATAATAGTCAAAAGTGCACCATCTCTATATCTCAAAGATTTATCAAGGTCATAAAATAAAATTAATAATCATGTACTCCATATTTTATGACATAAAGGTGCATATAGACCATAAACATTCTCTAGATTTAATTATCCATCGATATGAAGATAACCCCAAAAAGTAATTAAAAATTTCATGATGGAGTACAAGTTTGAGATGAAACTGCTTTAAAATTGTTGTCAATCTTGTACGATATAAACATAATCATATATATAATTACCGTAGCCATATAAGAAATAAATATGGAAGATCACAATTCATGTATATAATAGTTAATCCATATAACAAAGCATAGCAATACATTCATGCAATTAGAGAATTAACTATAATATAAGGAGAATGGTTTGAGAAAATAAACACAGATTGGATTTAATCTCGAGTCTAGAAAATCTGTCTCCTTAAAGCAGTTTCGCTCCTCACCGTCTGTGCATAGCGACCTGCCTCCCTGGATAAAACGAGATACAGTATCACCGATAAATCAACGATACTCTCAGCGAACTTGAACTGAGTTGAAAACTATTACCGGAATATTTTGAACTTTAAAACTGAAGAGATTAAAATTACAAAGATGGCTATAATTTTCTCAACTTAATAAAACTGAAACCCTAAGACTATATTTATAGGGAGAGACTTGAATGAACTTGTTTTTCTTTTTGACATGGTACAAGGTATTTATAAGAAAAACCAAGGAATAGGTTTGTACTAATCTCGATGCGGTACACTTCACAAATACCACTTTAAAGGGTTATACTTTTGAACATCAGTTCTTATTTACCCTTTATCCATTTTGAGCGTGTAAATATGCGTTGGAATTCACTCACAGAGTAGAATACAATCCAATCAATACACAACACCAACATATAGTGTTTACCACTCAAATTGAGTCTCAAAATGGTTCACAACTTAGTCTAAAATACTAAGTTTTTTCCAACACCTACATCATCCACATGGACAAATCGATGATGCCAGCACCATTCACAACTCATCATAGCTGGTATATGTAGACACTCTCATCTCTCGAAGATGATGATGTTTCTCCAGCGCATCTGTATACCTACACTCATGTCATGGATGGTTTTAGTGCAGTTCTGTCTAAGAGTCATGTTGAACAACTGCAGAGAATGCATGGTCATCTTGCTACGTATAATGAAACATTTGGATATCACCACACAACTCATACCCCAATTTTTTTAGGACTAAAGAACCATGTTGGACTGTGGCCAACTTCTGGATTTGGTGATGACAAGATTATAGGTATAATTGATATTGGAATATGGCTAGAGAGTGAAAGTTTTAGTGATCATGGTATGCCCCCAGTCCCTTCTCATTGGCGTGGTGCTTGTGAAACCGGTGTTGATTTCAATTCCTCTAACTGTAACAATAAACTTATTGGAGCCCGTTCTTTTAGTAAAGGGATGAAGAAGGAAATGAACATATCGAAAACTGATGACTACGATTCTCCAAGGGATTTTATGGGCCATGGGACATATACATCATCCATTGCAGCTGGAAATCAAGTACCTTTTGCTGATTACGTTGGCTATGCAAAATGAACAGCTAGTAGTATTGCCCCAAGAGCCAGGCTTGCCATGTACAAAGTGCTGTTTGTTAACGGCCAATATGATGCAACTGCAAGTGACACATTGGCTGGTATGGATCAAGCCATCGATGATGGTGTAGATCTCATGTCCTTGTCTTTAGGGTTTATAGACACACCCTTCTATTAAAACCCAATTGCAGTATGATCTTTTGTAGCAATGGAGAAAGGAATTTTTGTAGCATGCTCTATTGGAAATGGAGGTCCTCATGCTTACACTATCCTTAATGGAGCTCCGTGGATCACAGCGGTTGGTGCAGGGACCGTCGAAAGAAGATTCACAGCTGATGTAACACTTGGTGAGGGTACTGTCCATGTCTCTGGAAAATCAGTATATCCTGAAAACTTGTTGGTGTCCAGCCTATATATTTTGTTGGAAAATGTAGGTAGAAGCCCCATATTGTCAAGTCATTTTGAGCATAAGTTTGAATGCTTCTTGGGTACGTACATGCAATAAGTTATGGTAGGAGTACGTTCTTCTTCGAGAGAGCTTTCCAACGCATATTTAAGTATTCAAAATGATCAAGGAATGGATGAGATATGATTATCCAAAGTTAGTACCTTGAAATTGGAAATTTATAAATGAGAACTTGAATCTTACATTGAATTGGAAAAGAGTTTCGCATGACTTTATATAGTAGAACACTTATGTAGTGTTTAAGATGTGTTAGTATGGTGTTGCTCCCCCATGTTTTTGAAAGAAACTGCTTTTCATGTACTTGCATAAAAAATATAAACAAAATTTTGGCACTATAATCTTTTTGATGAATTTCCTGTACTTGCATATTTTCAAATTTTGATGAAGAAGTAGATAGTACTTTTTTCTCCTTATCTTCATCTGTAATTCTTACCACCTTTCTCTTCTTTAGAGCCCTTTAATTTAGCTTCTTTGACTTTTTATCAGGCTTGACTAATTTATTTTCTTCTTATTGAAGTTGCATGTTTCTTTCCATTTTTCTTCTCATAGTTAAACTATATACCTACTTTTTAATTTTCAGTATTATCATCATGGTATGATTTTAACAGGGAAAAAGAATTCTTATAAGCCTTAATTTTGAGTTCATTCTCAGAAATCTGTTTTCTGAGAAATTTCTCAATCCGGGAAGCACAAACTACCTTATTTTTAAGAATCTCATTTTCTTGTTGTAAAGACTCAAAAGCATTTTGTTTAAGTTCTAGTTCATGATTCTTAATTCTCAATGACTCATTAGCACTAGACAGTTTGACAATCTCCTCATTAGCAGCTAGCATGCTTGTATGAATATTGAAAATTTCAGAACTTAAACTTTCAAAAATTTTCTTATACAGAGATGTAGTCATATCAATAGTAGTAAGAATGGGTATCTGATTTGATGAAGTGGATGGACCCTCTCCAGAGTTTGCCATGAGAGCAAGATTTCCATATTCTTCCTTCTCTTCATCATCAGAATCTTCCCAACACTTGCCTTCAGTCACAAAAGTCCTTTCTTGTTTCTTTTTTAGCAATGCATCATATTTTGCTTTGAGTTCCTCATAATCATTGTCATTTCTTCTCGCTTGTTTTGTCTTTTTTCATTCTATTGCAAAATGACCTATTTCACTACAGTTGTAACACCTTATCTTCGATCTATCCACCATACCTGTTTTGTATCCACATTTGCCACTTCCTCCAGGTTTTGAAATATTTAACTTGTTGAACCTGAAGCTTTGTCCTCTGGGTTTGAAAGCTTTGTTCTTCTTGAATCTTAGATTTGAGAACTTTCTTGCCATGTAGGCCATTATTTTATTTTCCATGTTTTTCAATTCCTCCAAAGTATAGAACTCATCTTCTTCACCATCCTTGAGTTCAAGAGTTATACTTTCATCTTCATTTGTGACCTCTTCAATCTTGATGTGTTGTTGATGTTGAGACTCCTGGAGCTGCAACATCTTTGGATCTTAAGCTACTAGAGCATTTGAAGTGTTGACCATCTTTCCTCTTTGACCAGACTGAATAGCTCTCTTTTGTAACAGCTCTAACTCATAAGTTTTAAGTATGCCATATAAAGTTTCAAATTTTTTTGATAAATCCCTTCTTTCTCTTATGGCAGTAACCTTGTGCTCTAGATGGCCAGGAAGTGTCAACATGAATTTCATGTTTACCTCCTTTTTGTTATAAAACTTTCCATGCAGTTGTAGGTCATTTATCAACCTGTTGAATCTCTCAAACAGCTCAGTTAACCCTTCACTTGGTTTGACCATGAAAGCTTCATACTGAGACACCAATATTTGTCTTTGATTATCCTTCACTTCTTATGTTTCTTCTCAGAGTATCTCAATGGTTTTCCATATTTGCTTGTCACTGGTACAGTTGATAATATTGTTGTACATGACATTGTCAAGTGCTTCAATGATGATAAGTTGTAAGCAATCATCCAGAGATACTTTTTCTCTTTCAGTGTCATTGTACTCTGAATTCTTTTTAGGAACCCAGTAGGCTGATATTGTTTCACCACCTACTGTAGTTTCAGGTACATATGTTTGAGGAATGAAATGACCATTTTCCGGAATTTCAGGATAGAGTGGGTTGACTATTTTTATGAACAACATCATTTTTCTTTTCCAAAGGTTTAGTGTTCTTTGCCAAAGATGGGTATTTTTATGCTGCTTACTTTCTGTGCACTCATGTTTAGATCTTTTCAGATTATGTATATCTAACATGCCGCTCTGATACCAGTTGTTAAGCAATATGGGTGTTGCANTAACATAATCAAGGTGTCCAGGTCAATATGCCTCTAAATCAATCAACCAATATGAAAGCTCATGGTTAACCAACTAAAGAAGTCAATGTAGATCATACAAAAATCACATATAGACTTCATACTTGCACAACATACACATAGAACACCATATACATATTTATGAAAAATTAATTACATACCCATGACATATCATGACTTTTAATAAGCCATATCCACAAAATTTGTCAAGTCTCATTATTTATATTATCCATCCAATATTCATAGACATTAATAAAAAATAGAAAATAAACTATTAACATCTCATCACCGAAACTA
The DNA here is from genome assembly GCA_008931105.1 of Oenanthe javanica. Taxonomy (NCBI): domain Eukaryota; kingdom Viridiplantae; phylum Streptophyta; class Magnoliopsida; order Apiales; family Apiaceae; genus Oenanthe; species Oenanthe javanica. Next base: position 8,838 of record QRFB01008411.1, read on the forward strand.
TGTCTATTTCCAATCTCAAAATTTTACCGTTGCATATTAAACATATATATGTACAAATGATGTCATAATCCTCAATTAATAGATAATAAATTATCAAAGCCTTCACCATGGGATAAAGAATGGATAACATATTATATAACATCAGTTGAATATATCACATGAATCAATAATCAATTTATAAATCAAGAGATGTATTATCTTGTAAGACATTCAATACGAGTGCACCAACTTTCCACGATTAAAGAAGGTTTACACGAAAATATATATACATAATTGATTTCCATATATCTCAATTTTCCAAAACAAATCAACATGACATACATACAACATGTATAAATATTTATAATAGTCAAAAGTGCACCATCTCTATATCTCAAAGATTTATCAAGGTCATAAAATAAAATTAATAATCATGTACTCCATATTTTATGACATAAAGGTGCATATAGACCATAAACATTCTCTAGATTTAATTATCCATCGATATGAAGATAACCCCAAAAAGTAATTAAAAATTTCATGATGGAGTACAAGTTTGAGATGAAACTGCTTTAAAATTGTTGTCAATCTTGTACGATATAAACATAATCATATATATAATTACCGTAGCCATATAAGAAATAAATATGGAAGATCACAATTCATGTATATAATAGTTAATCCATATAACAAAGCATAGCAATACATTCATGCAATTAGAGAATTAACTATAATATAAGGAGAATGGTTTGAGAAAATAAACACAGATTGGATTTAATCTCGAGTCTAGAAAATCTGTCTCCTTAAAGCAGTTTCGCTCCTCACCGTCTGTGCATAGCGACCTGCCTCCCTGGATAAAACGAGATACAGTATCACCGATAAATCAACGATACTCTCAGCGAACTTGAACTGAGTTGAAAACTATTACCGGAATATTTTGAACTTTAAAACTGAAGAGATTAAAATTACAAAGATGGCTATAATTTTCTCAACTTAATAAAACTGAAACCCTAAGACTATATTTATAGGGAGAGACTTGAATGAACTTGTTTTTCTTTTTGACATGGTACAAGGTATTTATAAGAAAAACCAAGGAATAGGTTTGTACTAATCTCGATGCGGTACACTTCACAAATACCACTTTAAAGGGTTATACTTTTGAACATCAGTTCTTATTTACCCTTTATCCATTTTGAGCGTGTAAATATGCGTTGGAATTCACTCACAGAGTAGAATACAATCCAATCAATACACAACACCAACATATAGTGTTTACCACTCAAATTGAGTCTCAAAATGGTTCACAACTTAGTCTAAAATACTAAGTTTTTTCCAACACCTACATCATCCACATGGACAAATCGATGATGCCAGCACCATTCACAACTCATCATAGCTGGTATATGTAGACACTCTCATCTCTCGAAGATGATGATGTTTCTCCAGCGCATCTGTATACCTACACTCATGTCATGGATGGTTTTAGTGCAGTTCTGTCTAAGAGTCATGTTGAACAACTGCAGAGAATGCATGGTCATCTTGCTACGTATAATGAAACATTTGGATATCACCACACAACTCATACCCCAATTTTTTTAGGACTAAAGAACCATGTTGGACTGTGGCCAACTTCTGGATTTGGTGATGACAAGATTATAGGTATAATTGATATTGGAATATGGCTAGAGAGTGAAAGTTTTAGTGATCATGGTATGCCCCCAGTCCCTTCTCATTGGCGTGGTGCTTGTGAAACCGGTGTTGATTTCAATTCCTCTAACTGTAACAATAAACTTATTGGAGCCCGTTCTTTTAGTAAAGGGATGAAGAAGGAAATGAACATATCGAAAACTGATGACTACGATTCTCCAAGGGATTTTATGGGCCATGGGACATATACATCATCCATTGCAGCTGGAAATCAAGTACCTTTTGCTGATTACGTTGGCTATGCAAAATGAACAGCTAGTAGTATTGCCCCAAGAGCCAGGCTTGCCATGTACAAAGTGCTGTTTGTTAACGGCCAATATGATGCAACTGCAAGTGACACATTGGCTGGTATGGATCAAGCCATCGATGATGGTGTAGATCTCATGTCCTTGTCTTTAGGGTTTATAGACACACCCTTCTATTAAAACCCAATTGCAGTATGATCTTTTGTAGCAATGGAGAAAGGAATTTTTGTAGCATGCTCTATTGGAAATGGAGGTCCTCATGCTTACACTATCCTTAATGGAGCTCCGTGGATCACAGCGGTTGGTGCAGGGACCGTCGAAAGAAGATTCACAGCTGATGTAACACTTGGTGAGGGTACTGTCCATGTCTCTGGAAAATCAGTATATCCTGAAAACTTGTTGGTGTCCAGCCTATATATTTTGTTGGAAAATGTAGGTAGAAGCCCCATATTGTCAAGTCATTTTGAGCATAAGTTTGAATGCTTCTTGGGTACGTACATGCAATAAGTTATGGTAGGAGTACGTTCTTCTTCGAGAGAGCTTTCCAACGCATATTTAAGTATTCAAAATGATCAAGGAATGGATGAGATATGATTATCCAAAGTTAGTACCTTGAAATTGGAAATTTATAAATGAGAACTTGAATCTTACATTGAATTGGAAAAGAGTTTCGCATGACTTTATATAGTAGAACACTTATGTAGTGTTTAAGATGTGTTAGTATGGTGTTGCTCCCCCATGTTTTTGAAAGAAACTGCTTTTCATGTACTTGCATAAAAAATATAAACAAAATTTTGGCACTATAATCTTTTTGATGAATTTCCTGTACTTGCATATTTTCAAATTTTGATGAAGAAGTAGATAGTACTTTTTTCTCCTTATCTTCATCTGTAATTCTTACCACCTTTCTCTTCTTTAGAGCCCTTTAATTTAGCTTCTTTGACTTTTTATCAGGCTTGACTAATTTATTTTCTTCTTATTGAAGTTGCATGTTTCTTTCCATTTTTCTTCTCATAGTTAAACTATATACCTACTTTTTAATTTTCAGTATTATCATCATGGTATGATTTTAACAGGGAAAAAGAATTCTTATAAGCCTTAATTTTGAGTTCATTCTCAGAAATCTGTTTTCTGAGAAATTTCTCAATCCGGGAAGCACAAACTACCTTATTTTTAAGAATCTCATTTTCTTGTTGTAAAGACTCAAAAGCATTTTGTTTAAGTTCTAGTTCATGATTCTTAATTCTCAATGACTCATTAGCACTAGACAGTTTGACAATCTCCTCATTAGCAGCTAGCATGCTTGTATGAATATTGAAAATTTCAGAACTTAAACTTTCAAAAATTTTCTTATACAGAGATGTAGTCATATCAATAGTAGTAAGAATGGGTATCTGATTTGATGAAGTGGATGGACCCTCTCCAGAGTTTGCCATGAGAGCAAGATTTCCATATTCTTCCTTCTCTTCATCATCAGAATCTTCCCAACACTTGCCTTCAGTCACAAAAGTCCTTTCTTGTTTCTTTTTTAGCAATGCATCATATTTTGCTTTGAGTTCCTCATAATCATTGTCATTTCTTCTCGCTTGTTTTGTCTTTTTTCATTCTATTGCAAAATGACCTATTTCACTACAGTTGTAACACCTTATCTTCGATCTATCCACCATACCTGTTTTGTATCCACATTTGCCACTTCCTCCAGGTTTTGAAATATTTAACTTGTTGAACCTGAAGCTTTGTCCTCTGGGTTTGAAAGCTTTGTTCTTCTTGAATCTTAGATTTGAGAACTTTCTTGCCATGTAGGCCATTATTTTATTTTCCATGTTTTTCAATTCCTCCAAAGTATAGAACTCATCTTCTTCACCATCCTTGAGTTCAAGAGTTATACTTTCATCTTCATTTGTGACCTCTTCAATCTTGATGTGTTGTTGATGTTGAGACTCCTGGAGCTGCAACATCTTTGGATCTTAAGCTACTAGAGCATTTGAAGTGTTGACCATCTTTCCTCTTTGACCAGACTGAATAGCTCTCTTTTGTAACAGCTCTAACTCATAAGTTTTAAGTATGCCATATAAAGTTTCAAATTTTTTTGATAAATCCCTTCTTTCTCTTATGGCAGTAACCTTGTGCTCTAGATGGCCAGGAAGTGTCAACATGAATTTCATGTTTACCTCCTTTTTGTTATAAAACTTTCCATGCAGTTGTAGGTCATTTATCAACCTGTTGAATCTCTCAAACAGCTCAGTTAACCCTTCACTTGGTTTGACCATGAAAGCTTCATACTGAGACACCAATATTTGTCTTTGATTATCCTTCACTTCTTATGTTTCTTCTCAGAGTATCTCAATGGTTTTCCATATTTGCTTGTCACTGGTACAGTTGATAATATTGTTGTACATGACATTGTCAAGTGCTTCAATGATGATAAGTTGTAAGCAATCATCCAGAGATACTTTTTCTCTTTCAGTGTCATTGTACTCTGAATTCTTTTTAGGAACCCAGTAGGCTGATATTGTTTCACCACCTACTGTAGTTTCAGGTACATATGTTTGAGGAATGAAATGACCATTTTCCGGAATTTCAGGATAGAGTGGGTTGACTATTTTTATGAACAACATCATTTTTCTTTTCCAAAGGTTTAGTGTTCTTTGCCAAAGATGGGTATTTTTATGCTGCTTACTTTCTGTGCACTCATGTTTAGATCTTTTCAGATTATGTATATCTAACATGCCGCTCTGATACCAGTTGTTAAGCAATATGGGTGTTGCATAAGGAGGAGGTTGAATGCAACTTAATAATTTATCACTTATCTTGCTAACAACAAACAAGAAGTAATAATATTAAGTATGAAATGCAGACAACGGTAAGCAAGCAAATGAAGAAAGGGGCAAAAATTAATTTTATTAATTTTTATTTGTTACAACTGACTGGAAAAATTTCCAGCTTTAATAGATACAATAACAAAGAACTTGCTAGTGTTTCTATGCTTGAGAAAAGTTAAGCTCAGTTACATTGGGGAAAACATTTGTGAGACGCGTGTATTTATACTGAAATACATATCTCACTTACAAGTGTACTTTCCCTTATTCCTAGAATAAAACTTGAAATAGAAATTGCACTTTTTCTATTCAAATTTGTCTTCATTCCATTTGTAGATAAAACTGTTCTGAGATGTACAGACATCCTTTACTCCTTGAGCATGCTTTATCTTTTTACTTGTCTTCTCCCAAGTTGCAGTAGTAGGCTTGACAGACTATATAGTAATGTCAAAATCAATCCTTGAATTCTCACTACCTAGTCTGTTACCTGAAACAGACTGTCAGCTTCACTAAAAGGTTACTATCAACCTTTAGCTTCTCTTTGGTGATAGTATCTTTGACTCCGCATAATTTACTGTCAAACTTGATAGTCTTCTGAAACATGTTGTCTTCCAAATCTATTGTCAACTATCCCCGTCAATGTTACTGTCAACTATCCCCGCCAATGTTGCTGTCAGTAAAACTTGTTGTCTTCGAATCTTCATTCTCCGCCAAGTTTATTGTCAAAGGAATAGTTGCTGTCAGTAATACTTGCTATCTTCGAATCTTCATTTTCCGCCAAGTTTATTGTCAAAGGAATATTTGCTGTCAATAATACTTGCTGTCAATAATACTTGTTGTCTTCGAATCTTCATTCTCCGTCAAATTTACTGTCAAAGGAATAGTTGCTATCAGTAATACTTGTTGTCTTCGAATCTTCATTCTCCGCCAAGTTTACTGTCAATGGTATAGTTGTTGTCGTCTGTTCCAAATGTGTTGTCACTAGAATATGCTGTCGTAGGCTTCAATTGCAGAATGTTACTGTCAATGATTTGATCCATGTTGTGCATGGACACTTTGTGAACTTCTACATCATAGATCATGTTATTACATTTTTACAAGACAGTAACTATTGAGACTTACTGTAACCTACTTGGCTTTTATACATATTGCTACTAGTGACAAATAAATATATTGTCAATATACATATAACAGTATGTTTTACTTAGTTAATTTCCAAATATCTTATAGTTGATTAGAATGTTAACACTACAATCCTTAACAATCTTCCCTAATTTGTTTTTATGAAAAATAAAGACAAATTCAAAGTAAATTGCAGATGCTAACTCAACTAATAAAAAAGCTGAAGTGTTTGTACAGGAAAATATTAAAAAAAATTACAAGTACAATTTTGTCTCAAACTAGACTACTCTAGACTAGACAACTGCAAATGGGAAATTTAATCTGAATAAGATATCTCACCAGCAAATGTGTTACAAAATCAAAAATAAAAATTAGGATTTCTCCACTTTCAAGTACTCATCATGTACCAAATAGAATAGCCCACTTCCAAATACATATCCGAATCATTATAAACAACCGATGATCACCCACGAATATTTTTGGCAGCAAAATTGATCAAGTTTAGCGTGATCGGTCAAAACTAAAGTTGATTGAAGAGGTTCAAATTTATTAAATGGATTGAATGTAAGATAATTATATGAATTTTCGGAAACAATCCAACACTGATAAAATTTGGTCTCCTGAAGATAAACCAACAAAGAATCAAGGGCTTCATCAATATTTTACTATAGGTGTTGTTTCATAGTCAATTTTCAAAGGAATAAAAAAGAATCATGACTTATAAACTAGCAAAAAAAGTTTGAAATAAATTGAAAGAACTATATCAAACTTCGAAAAATATAGGATTATGCAAGTCTTAAATCTCAAAAAGGATTTTTTAAAATTTCAAACAAATTCAATTAACGGAAGAAAATAAAATTCAGTTAAGATACAACTTTCATCCCTTGAAAATTAAAGAGATAGAAGTATATTAGCCTTTGTCGAGAGTTAATAAATTATTAACGAGTCAAAGAACAAATAAGTGCTTGTTTAGTTACTTGTAATCCATCAATGAGAGTCGACCATCATTTCCTGTCTTCTCTCTCATGCCCCCCTTTTTCCCCCTTTTCTTTTCCTATTTCCCCTAACCCTAATCGCCGCACATGTTCCTCTTTTCTTCCTCTCACTCCTTGCTCCCGTTATAGCACCTCTCTCGCCATGTCCATAATCTCTATTTCCTCTGGATCTGAGTCTTCAAATCCTCGATGAGATCTTCATTCACCTCTCTTTGGTCATTTTGGAACCTCTCTATTGCGTGCCTTAAACAAGGAGCCTGGGGCTGCTCCTCATCCAACCAAACATGTGGAGTCGTCAAAGCCTTCTAGTCAGGTCCCTTCTCCTCCTGCACCTTATGATTTACATGTTTTGGGCATGAATCATGTTGAGTGTTTAAACGTAGCTCAACACCAAGGTAAGGTAATGCTATTCAAGTCTAATGGTACATTTTGTATTAAGACCTCTATGAATGTTTTCATTAATGCTAAAAAAGTTTGGAAGAACTGTTGTTTAGGTTACTTTGATAGTCCAAATGATTGAAAGAACGATGAGATCTCTAGGTTGTTAATTGAGAAGTACGCCCATGCTGGGTTGATTAAAGTTTCTAAACACTTTGTGGGTTACTTTGTCCTTATGCTTGACACTCATGAGTCTTATAAGCGTGCTCTACACTATAGCCCTTTTCTTGTTGGTACTATTAAAATGCATCTGAACCCATGGACGGAACACTTCCATAGTGTCACACCTGTAGGAAAGCAACATGTTTGGGCTAGCCTTAAGAATGTTTCTTTCACTTATTGGTCACCTGAGGGTGTCTGTGCCATTAGCAACGCTATAGGCACCCCTCTTGCTTTTGCCAAAAGAACATGGAATCAATTACAGAGTGTAGAACCTGCTGGTGAGGCCTTTGTGTTTGTTAAAATAGGAGCTTTAAGTGGTCGATCCTCCATAGTGCTGGTTCCCATGCTTGGACAGTCGGATAGATTCCTGACGCGTGTTTTGGTTAACTATCTGTCTGATGATTTGCTCTGCCCTATGTGTCTCTCTCAAAGCCGTAATTATAATATGTGTCCTGAGCTTAAAGATATCTTTCCCATGATCAAGAGCAAGCCTTGCCACCTAGGGACCGTTTTCACCCCAAACACTGAATATGTCTCCACTAGTGAACATTTTCAATCGAACAGTGTTCAAGAGGCTCCTAAGGATCAAACTGTTGTCTACGAAAGAAGACGAGCTTATAAGCGGCTACAACAGATGAATGTTGCCTAAAAGATTACTCACTCTGATTCTGTGCAGGTTCTTTCTGATGATGTTCTTGCCCATGACAAGGCTGCCGACAAGCAGATGGTTCAAAGCTCCAGCCATGTTGAAGTCACTTCCAGAAATGTTGAGCATTGTGCTTTTTCACACCAGGGAGCACATGGGACTAGGCAACAGGAGGCAGGGAGGGCACTTATCATTGGATTGTCATGCTCCCTCAATGAGTGATTTGGCCATTGGCATGAAACAAAGCGTAGGCGGATGCCAAAAAATTGATGTTTGTCATCTTTGTAGGTTCTGTTTGGTACTGTTTTTTCTCTAAATATGTAGTTTAAGAATTAGATGTGCAGCTTGTTGTTGGTGGTTGTGGTGGTTGCCCTTGTATTGTTGAACATGGTTTGTTGAGCCTTAGGCTCGCCTTTGAAATTACCGCTCGGGGGTCGAGTGGAGCTAGAATCCAACTATTTTATTTATAAAATATAAGTAACTTACCAAAAAAAAGTACTTGTTTGGTTGCATATCCTTATTCATTTCCATAGAAAGTTGTAATATCTGGGTATTTAATACCTATATGAAATTCATGGGAAGTTAAAAAAGTTATTTGGTTGAAAGGAGGAAGTTGTATTTTCTAGGAAGTGCAAGTTACCATGGGAGGGGTGGGTAAGCAACTTCCTACATTATACGGGTATTGTAACTTCACAGGAAGTGCAAGTTACCATAATATTGTTAACCAAACAACTTTATAAATAATCACTTCGTAGGAATTTCAAATTCCTAGATAGACGTCTGTCAACCAAATGACCTCTTAGAGTAATGAGATACGGGGAAAAAAAGAACACGTGCTACGGTGGAAAGGGCATTACACGCCTGAAATCTCAATTATACGTGTATATTTCAAATAAGTATCGTTTTAACTTTTTTCATCTAATTTAATGTCTTTAAAAGATATACTTATATATATATATATATATATATATTATTTGGCTTATTTACAATTTAAACCCTATGTTATTAACAATATACAATTCAAACCCTCTTTTAATATATTTAGTAAATTTAACCCTACGTTTTTTAACTATTTAAAATTGAAACCTTTTTTAAAATAATTTCTAAAATTTTAAAATAATTAGTAAATTTAACCCTATGTTTTTGAACTATGTACAATTGAAACCTTTTTTAAAATAAATAGTAAATTTAACCCTACGTTTTAAAATATTTAGTAAATTTAACCTTGACTTTTTAATTTCGGAATAAAATAAATTTTATATCGAAAAAGTATTTTCGAGAATATATTCACCGAAGAGTATTTTTGAAAATAAATTAAATTCGGTGATGAACATTCATGAATATATTGAGCGGGAAGTGTGATGGCAAGATGGAATAATATAAACACATATTAAAATTTTATTGAACATATATAATATATTATACATATAGATATATTAATATAGAAAAGAACATCTAAATATCCATTTTATAAGAAAAAACCCTAATAATTGCAAATATCTATTATGCTTAGATAATATCTATACAAAAAAATTGACAATAGTGCATTTGACGAATATTTATTCAAAATTTTGTCGTACAATTTATTTTAATCCGAAATTAAAAAGTCAAGGTTAAATTTACTAAATGTTTTAAAACATAGGGTTAAATTTACTATTTATTTTAAAAAAGGTTTCAATTGTACATAGTTAAAAAACATAAGGTTAAATTTACTAATTATTTTAAAATTTTAGTAATTATTTTAAAAAAGGTTTCAATTGTAAATAGTTAAAAAACGTAGGGTTAAATTTACTAAATATATTAAAAGATGGTTTGAATTGTATATTGTTAATAACACAGGGTTTAAATTACATTTAAGCCTTATTTTTTTAATTTTCTTTTTTCTAATAATAATTTAAATATTATATTTTACTGAAAAAAGAAAATATAAAAAATAATATATATATATATATATATATAAGTATATTTTTTTATACTTCAAATTACGCACACAAAATTAAGACGAGACTTATTTTAAGATGGAGAGAGTAGTAGATATACGTAAAAATCCACCTTTGGCATTCACATCTTTCATATCATTATCAAATATAATTCGTACTATCTGTTAGACCCTTAGGCTTTGAGCCTAAGTCTAGTGATGCGGGCCGGGGCGATGGCTTACTTGAGAGGCTAAAGACGTTGGGTTTCAACACCAGAGATGCAAGCCGGACAAGGGGCTTGGCGTTGAGATGAAGCTGGGGCACATGGGGTACACTTGGGGCTCATGGGGCACTTGTGACTTATGAGAGCACTTGTACGAATTGGATATGTCAAAAGCTTAGATCATGACAATGGAGGCCAAAGAATGCATAACCAGACACATACACAAGGAACATGTATTGTGGGCACACTTGATTCTAGAGGGGTCAAACAGTATGACTCAAGGGCAAGAGAGGCAGGATTGAGTGAGACTTGAACAAAGGCACATGAGGCTTAAGGGAGAGTCATAATCCACCATTAGTCCGCAATGACACAGAGACGACATGACAGACGAGTCTTAAGGAGTAGGATATGGTGGGCTTAGCTAAGACATGATTCTATGATGGAGCTGGATATGTGATGCAATCAGTTGGGCCAGGGTTGGAGTATGATGCAGGCATGACATGGGTTTAAATTGCAAGATGGACTTGGGCTTATACATATCATATGGATGGGCTTAGGTTAAAATAAGGAAAGTAAGTTAGGGCATATCATAATTGATATGGTATATAAGGCAATATCTTCTAATGACGAAAATCAAGCGATATGACTCAACATATCTTAGAGAATATTCTAGGAGGATTATCCTTGAGAATATTCCAAAATGAGGATTTCGTGGGAGTATATCAAGGAAGATCTTCGCCATAGATGGAAAGTTTGGATGGGCTTGAGCCATCCAAAACCCTCTTAGCTGCCTATATAAGGAGGAGCTACTTCATTCTCAATTCATTCATACATACACACTTGTAGAGAGAAGTGAGAGCAAAATACAGAGAGAGCTATATAGAATTTTAGAGAGAGAAAGAGCTTTGTAGTGAGGCACTCTTGTATTGCTAGTAGTTCGTGGGTAGTTGTGCCGAGCTGTGACAAGCAGACCTAGATTGTTAGATCTTTTTTGTGGAGTAATAAAAAAGTTGTGGGTTCCCCGTATATGCTCGTCTCGTTTATATTGTGTAGTTGTTACTAACCCATCTTGCAGGCAAAGAATTGTGGAGACTAAGAGTCAGGGGTTAGCTGCGCATTGCTGGCTAGGCATAGAGTTGACGCATCACTCAGCCAAAAGTTTTGAAAAATTAGTCTAGGTATAGAATTGACGCATCACTCGGCCAAAAGTTTTGAAAAATTAGCCGTTGATCGACGCTTCTGCACGGCTATGTGACACTATCCATGTTGACCGGTGCAGAAACAACCCTGGAAAAGTTTCAAATTGTCATCCCTAGGGTTTTTCTTACACAGAAAAATAGAGACTAACTGCTAAGTTCCGAAGTATATATTAACAAACTATAAATGTTAAAATGAAACATGTATTGTCTCCATTGGTAGTCTACTGCGAGCTAAATTAAGCAAGTTAGAGTCAATTTGAGCTGAATCAGAAATGGGAAATATGCATTTGTGTTTGTTCAATTTACCTTATCAATTCAGCATATATGCCATGTATTTGTTAAAAAGAAAAGTTTGTTGTCTTGGTATTTGTCAAGATACATTTATCACTATCCTTGGTTCTTCAATTCAAGAAACGTGTCAACTTATCATCACTGTTGTACAAGTTTCATATGAAAATTAGAGATAATCTTACGAAGATCAGTAATGCACAATAAAAACATAGTGCATCTTGCCTTCTCTACCATACTTTCCCAGAACTCCTTTTCAACATAAATGGAATTCTGGAACTAAAACAAAAGGGCAAGGTGGTACCCATACCGAGACGTGGATTGAGCTAAATGAGTTTAGAACATGGCCTGATGGCATTGTTCAATTCTTTAGCTATAAGCTGCAACCAAAAACTTTTTCTTGCTTACGGGTTCCTCATGTAACTCCACGATATCCCTCAGCTTCTCAAACAACTCCTCTAGTTCATTTACGCCAAATCTTTGATAATCAAGCGGTTTCTTGTACCTTTGCTTATATATTGCCTCAAAGCAACCAAGGAAAATACGACAAGAGTAGCTCACTAAAATCTCTTGAAGCTCGTATTTGAATTGTTCAAGGTTTTGATCAGCAATTCCATATTGGTTTGTCATAACCGGATCAATATTATCTCTTTCCCTTCGTCCATTATCATCTGAGTATTCATCAGAAGATCCTGTGCCAACGATAACATCATTGTTTAATTCCCAAATCCCCTTGCCTGTTTTATCATTCTTTCCCAAATCAAAGTGAGGACCACTTGATCCAGCTCTTAAGCCATGGAGGTATACAAACCTCCGTTTACCTTTCCCTTCAATAGATATCTTGTCTGCCATCTTTTTGAAAAGGTTCACAAGTTTGCCTGACCCGTACTCTGAAACATAAAGAGGTCTTCCAAAAAATTTCTGGTACTCCGAAGGAACACGAGTAAGGAGCATACTTCCCCCGAACTGTTCAAGCATCTTGACTAACTGACCCTTCAAACCATTTAGATCTCCAGGCTGTACCCTCATCAAATTATTCTGCTCATCACAAGCAACAGGTCTCGCTTCATTCAAACCAGATGGAAGACTGTGTGATCTCATTGTAGAAAAATAAGGGCCAGATACTGCTGTCGAATTGTATTCGGATACAGACTGTGCCGCTACTGAGAAATCCATTGAGTTGTAATAGCTCTGTGAGTTTCCTTTATAACCAGCTTTTTCATTTTGACCATCTGGGTTTTCATGGATCTGGCATCCCTCAAGATACCCTGAAACATCAGTTGCACCTCCACGCAGAGGAACTTCTGTGTTAGATGGAGGAACGAAGCCTTCCCCACGAACCACACTCGACCAGTCCCAAACAAATCTACCTGCATTACTCAGTGCAGATGATACACCCACACCAGATGGAATGACAAGAATAACAGTATATCCACGTTGACCAAGAATGTGAAGCGATGGAGCAAAGTCAACATCACCTGATATAAGCATAATAGAAGATGGTGGACGATTGTCTAGGGCAAAAAGGAACATGTCAACCAATATAGCCTTATCAGCAGCATCCTTTCTGCCATTAGGTACATCCACTAGTTTGACACCAGTCCTCTGGCATCCCTCTCTTAATCGTCTGGGAAAGGCGTTAAAATCCCCATATGCAGAAAACATTGTAACAACTCCCTTGATAATTGGATGGACCCGCAATGCCATTCTAATATTACCAGCAACATCTTCTGGGCGTACGTCACTTGGAACAGGGCAGTTTTCGATGTCCCAAAGAATTGCAATGGGACCATCCAAAGTTTTTTGCAGTTGCGAAGGAGGTTGAGATGAATTCATGTTTGCAACTGTCATACGTGCTTCACTTGAAGATTCCGAAGACAATATTAGACTTGATGTATTTGAGTTACGCATAATGGTATCTCATTAATATAGAAAGAACCCTGTCAAAGAGTCAAAGAAAGAATTATGAAAAACAATGTACATATGTGCCAAGACCCACAAGCTATAGAACACCCACAAGAATAATTTGAACACAAACACAATAATGAGAGTAGCTAACAAAACACACATAAACTGATAAACGTAGCCACGGGGATACAAAACTCTGACGTTAATCAGAGTTTCGAAAACCCTTCAGAGTTCAGGGCCTTCAGGCAAGGGTGGGATCCACATGAGTGGATATGAGCATTTGTGGTCGATTGGTCAAAACCCATCTGTTGGTCGGGAAGTCACCGCCAATATACTTTGACCCCATAAATTTGTTCATACTTACAAATCACATGCATTGACTTTTATCACTAAAATTTTCATATTTAACTATTCACCTAAATAAGCCCGTTAATAAAATACCTTTTATTGATAAATTGAGCTCAAAACATGATTAGAAAATAATTTTTTATTTGCAGTGAGGCAAACATAAAAAATCAAGTTTCTATTTAAAAAAATGGATAGTATTCCAAATGGTTTATATTCCAACATCAAAATAACACATAAAATGTACTAATAGCATGCTAGTTGTATTTGTGGAAAATTATCTAAAACTTGAATCTTTGATGTTACATTCTCAATCCTATTATCCCGTAATCAGAAAAGTTGCTGTTGGGCACCTAGAAACTGCTAGCATTTAATTTATATGCCCAAGCCTACATAAAATTGAGGTTAAAAGAACATTGTTAGAAAGTGATTGGTTTGTATCAGCATCTACTCTTAAATTTACTGTTAAATTTTTCCTGACTTTGGGGTTTCACCAAATGGATTAATTAGCACATGGATGACCAATTAGCCTCCAAGAACAAACATTTCTCTGAAAACTCTTTAACATAGTAAAATCCATAGATACCTATGCGGCACCCTCAGCTCTAGGACATGAAATAAATTAAACAAACCTTACGTTAATGGTAGGGAAATATTGAACAGTATAAACTAAACGGTAAGAAGACATAAGGGTTCAACTTTCATCCGAAACAACCATTCTACGCAACAAATAGAATTTTAAAATCCTAACTTCCTAAGACTCCAACTAAAGTTTCTCCTTAAAGGATGTACATGAACAAAAAGACATCATCGGGGAAGAAGTAAAAAGCTATAATAACAACAAAATACTCTTCAATCTCCTCGTACAAAAAAGTGTCCGAAGTCCCAAATTCAACATAGCTGTTACTGATAATTTTATAATCTAGCTTGACAAATTAAAACATTGGAAAAGAAAAGATTTTAAGAGCCTCAAGCCCAATTAACATGACTACGAGATATATATATAAAGATTTTAAGAGCCTCAAACCCAATTAACATGATTACGAGATATATATTTTACGTACCGACTATGACTTTCTCTAACTGACATACTAGCACCATGTAAGTAATTGTTCAAACATACTTATAACCTATAAAGAAGTTTCATTCCTCAAAAAGAGATTTTCTTCGGATGCCTCGAAAGAAGAGACGAGGATTAACAGTGGTAAAAGAAATATATTTTAAGGCTGAAGACACGGAAATGAGCTTCATATAGAAGCACACAGCATAAGGGAAACCAGAAAACGAATAATGCCAACTTCTTTAACAATGATCAGACTGGATACCAAATCATAACACAACAAAACTTGAGTCAATTTAACCATAACTCATATCCCCATATCATATAATCAATGCTATATACCTCCCAAGAAAAACCCAAATTTTAATTACAATCCTAACCCAGTAAAACACACAGCTGTAAAATCGAAACCCGACAAAAATCCAAGATAACAAAAACATATAAAGAACAGAACAATACTTGAATTCAATTGTCTTACAAAGACACAAAATTAACATAAACAATTATTTTACCCACACACACAGAGCAATATTTAATGAAGCTATGAGAAACCCTAGCTTTTCTCCAATACCCAACAGAAAAGATCATTGATTTGAATTATAGACCATGACATGTACATATACACATATATGTGTTATGTGTGTATTAGCGAGAGAGATAGAGATTGAACCTGGAAGATTGGAAGAGGTTAATTCTGTAAAAGGGAGTGAGATAGAGAAGCAGAGAGTAATGTTCAACTAAAATTACTGAGGAAAATGTTTCAAAACTCGATAAATTCCCTAAAGTGGATGTACTCTGGGCTAAATGTAGACCACTCAATTTGAGAAAAGACCCGGTACCAAATTACACAATAACTTTAATGTGAGATTTGATTTTCATTTTGGGTATCCAAAAAATACACAAAAGTACATGAAATATTAATATATGATTTTTATTTTTATGTATCATAATATATATTATATATGTGATATATATATTTTTTAACATATTATTATTATATATACGTAATATATAATAATTTACTCATTTTATGTATTCTTAATATTTCGTGTATATTTCGTGTATTCGGATATAATCGTTTCGTATTATTTCGGGTCGTTTCGTGTAAATAAAAAGTATACAAAAATTTCGTGTACTTTTCGTTTCGTTTCGTGTAGATACGAAATATTTCGTTTCATGTTCAGATCGGTTAAATAAGTACACGAAATGATTTTGGGTCGTTTTCAATTTTAGCTATATGAGTACACGAAAACATGAAAGTACGCGAAATGATATGATTGCGAGCTCTAGCTAAATGACATCTTTGATCTTAGTAATCTATACAATCTATACTATATTATTAAAACGGTAAGACGAAATGTACAGTCAGTCGTCCGGTCCGGTCATTTTGTCTGTCACTCAACTTCAAATACATATGTTTGTTTCATACTTAATTTCAAACATATTTTTTAATTAAAATATACAGTTATACTTTCAATTTAGTAACATGTTTCAATTTTCACATTGCTCAACATTTTTAATTTATTTTAAATCATAACTTATTAATTAAATTTTTAAACACATTCTTTTAATTAAAATATACAGTTGTACTTATAATCTACTAACTTGTTACATTTTCTGATTCTTCAACCTCTTTTATTTATTTAAAATCATAACTTATTAATCTATATTATTTAAATTATATTATTAAAGCCGTAGTGACAAAATTTTGGTTGGTTGGTCGTCCGTCCGGTAAGTCCCCTTTTTACAGAACTCTTTTTATCTGTCGTAAATCGTAAGTTCTATTTTTATACAACTCTTTTTATGCAATTATGATATAATTATAATTTAATTTTAAAACATGTATATTTTACATATAACTCTATCATCGGTGAATTCTCTTTTTGTACAACAATCTAATAACATATCTCATTTCACTTCTATTACTGCTCAAACTCTTTGTTATAGATTAAAAATTAGGGTGTATTAATTATGTTGTGTGTCGGAGCTTATTGAGCTTTAATGGATGCACTTGTGTTTCGTAGCTTAGTTCTACCCTCACAAGATGCCTACGTATCTCAGTGTGTGTTGAGAATCAAGACAGACGTAGTTCTAAGAATGAGGGGTTAGACTCTTTATATAGACGTAAAGAGTCTAAGAATTAGAGTAGGTTTATGAACTTTGATGTGTAAGGCACTTCCTAGAAGGATTCTGGATCCTTCTTGTGATAGAAGTGGTTTCCATATAAGAATATGTTTACTTGTTGATTGAGGTGTCTTGAGAGCTACTCCTTGGAGTAGTTTCTATGTAGTTGGACATAATTAATTAGCTGTGTATTTAGCCAATTAATTAATTACAAATTTATAATAATTAGGGTTTCAAGCCTCATTAAATTGGTCTCCCTTTTGGATCAAACTAAGTCTAATTAATGCTACATTAATTATGTCTTTAGGGCTTACTTTTAGCTTATATAATTTGCCCCCCAACTTCTGTAAAGTGTGCAAAACTTTGTAGGAGTTAAGGTTCATGATCAAAGTTTGCCTTCACGTCATCCAGAATTTTCCTAAATTCTATTTTGTCCTCAACGATTTTCCTTTGTTCTCACAGGTATTTTTCTAGGGATTTTCCTCGATTTAAAGAGAATTTTTCATAATTTATTTGTACCCACATGTATTTTTCTAGGAATTTTCCTCGATTTAAAGAGAATTTTCCATAATTTATTTGTACCCATGGGTATTTTTCTAAGAATTTTCCTCTATTTATAGAGAATTTTCCATAATTTATTTGTACCCACATGTATTTCTCTAGAAATTTTCCTCTATTTATAGAGAATTTTCCATAATTTATTCATACTTACAAGTATTTTTCTAGGAATTTTCCTCTATTTATAGAGAATTTTCCATAATTTATTCGTACCCATAGGTATTTTTCAAGGATTTTTCCTCTATTTATAGAGAATTTTCTATAATTTATTTGTACCCACATGCATTTTTCTAAGAATTTTCCTCTATTTATAGAGAATTTTCCATAATTTATTTATACCCATATGTATTTTTCAAGGAATTTTCTTCTATTTATAGAGAATTTTCCATAATTTATTTGTACCCACATGTATTTTTTATAATTTCTTTTTGACTGAATTCCTAGTCGAATGAGATTTCTGGTCTTTTGAGGCTTGACGAGGAATCCTGGTCTTTTGTGGCCTGAGTAGGAATCCTGGTCTTGGAGGATTCCTGGTCTTTTGAGGCCTGAGTAGGAATCCTGGTCTTGGAGGATTTCTAGTCTTCTGAGGCTTGACTAGGAATCCTGGTCTTCGAGGATTCCTGGTCTTTTGAGGCTTGAGTAGGAATCCTGGTCTTGGAGGATTCCTGGTCTTCTGAGGCTTGACTAGGAATCCTAATCTTGGAGAATTCCTAGTCGTTTTTAGCTTATCATGGGATCCTGGTCGGCTGAGGTTCCTAGTCGGCCAAGGGTCCTTCATGGAATCCTAGTCGTGTATGGTTCATGGTCGGTCAAGGATCCTTGTGGATTCCTGGTCGGCTGAGGATCCTTGCGGATTCCTAGTCGAGTGGGATTCCTGGTCGGCTGAAGATCCTTATGGATTTCTAGTCGAGTGGGATTCCTGGTCGGCCTAGGATTCTTGTGGATTCCTAATTGAGTGGGATTCCTGGTCGGCTGAGGATCCTTGTGGATTCCTGGTCGAGTGAGATTCTTGGTCGGCCAAGGATCCTTGTGGATTCCTAGTCGGCTGTGGATCCTTGTGGATTCCTGGTCGAGTGGGATTCCTGGTCGGCTGAGGATCCTTGTGGATTCCTAGTCGAGTGAGATTCCTGGTCGGCCAAGGATCCTTGTGAATTCCTGATCGGCTGAGGATCCTTGTGGAATCCTAGTCGAGTGAGATTCCTGGTCGGTTGAGGATCTTTGTGGATTCCTGGTCGAGTGAGATTCCTGGTTGGCTAAGGATCCTTGTGGATTCCTAGTCTTTCAAGACTAGGATCCTGGTCCTTTGAGGGGTGTTTTGGCACCCTAGTCGAAGGCATTTCTTAGTCATTTCTAGGCCATTTCTTTGCTCTTGGTCGATGGGAGTTTTTAGTCAGTTCTTGGGCTTCTTTGGGAGTCCTGGTCGAGCAGGGTACCTAGTCAAAAAATCGACTTGGATCCTAGGCGATTCTAGGCTGCCTTGGAGTCCTGGTCGAACAGGGTTCCTGGTTGATTTTAGACCAGGATCCTGGTCATTTTTTGGCCATTTTTTGGCTTCTAGTCGAATGGTGTTTCTTTTAATGTAGTCACAGTATATTAATCCTCGTATAGAAATATAATGATCTCAAGTCAAAGGCTATTATTTAAATCTACATCAATTAATTATAATAAAATTCAAATAATCATCAATTAATTTAAATCTATAATTTAAATTAACTATTCCTTTAAGTGCTCTATGTGTGTGACCCTATAGGCTATTATTTAATTAGCAATAATTTTATTCTCCAATAAAATTATAAACAATGAGCGGTATCTAGTAATACATCATTGCTACCTAATTAAACAATAATTAAATCGTGATTCGATAAAACCTTTCGTGATTAATGTTTCCGTGTAATATAATCCCTTTAACCATATATATTATAGATTAAACTCGAGGCATGTATTTAGTCATCCTCTTCAACATTTAATCCGGGTTTACTTGATCCATGAGTAGACTATGAAAAACAAATCATTATTTGAGCACGGCCATGCATTTTATAATCTTACTCAATCAAGAGACCAATAATATATCTCCTAATTATATGAGGGTTAAATCCTTTATCTATCATTCATATCTCTCATACGACTCATGATATACCCGATGTCCACTTTTATCATCACCCGGTCAAAGGTAACTTTTAATGTAGTCAAAGTATATCAATCCTCGTATAGAAATATAATGATCTCAAGTCAGAGGATCATTACACCATTATCACTGTGAGTCTTTCTTATGACTTAATTAAACATGAAGAATCTCACTGTGGGTCTGTCCAGTACCATGTACCCCTACATGTACCTATGTATTGACTTTAGTATCCCCATACTTATAACCAATGAGATGTGGTTATCTGTCAAACAACATACTAGTCTATTTATGTATTATTATTGTCCTATCATAATAATACTCGACTAGGGAACCTTTAAGAATATGATATATTATATAATCTCAAGTTCAAGTCATGTACTTAAACTATATAACGAGTATCATGATTCTAAGGACATTTATTATGCTAACAAATATATCGCAGTAATTAAAGTCATAATAAATACGTTTATTGAATAATCCAAATGACATAAAGTTCTATTAAAATGAACATTGTATTGCCTCTAGGGCACCTACACTAACAATCTCCCACTTGCACTAGAGCCAATCACCCATGTATCTAATACCCATGGAACTAGTGTGACCGTCGTGCTTCTGCTGCGACAAGCCTTTGGTCAGTGGGTCTGCAATGTTATCATTTGTGTGCACTTTACATATGTGTATGTCACCCCTCTCATTAATCTCTCGAATGAGGTGATATCTCCTGAGTATATGTTTGGTTCGGGAGTGAGCTCTAGGTTCTTTAGCTTGTGCAATGGCTCCATTATTATCGCAGTATAGATCAATGTGATCTGCGATCGATGGAACTACTCCCAAATCAGTAATAAATTTTCGAATCCAAATAGTTTCCTTTGCTGCTTCACAAGCTGCAATGTACTCAGCCTCCATTGTAGAATCAGCTACTGTTTCTTGTTTTGAACTCTTCCAACTTACAGCACCTCCGTTTAGACAAAACACAAAACCAGACTGTGATACAGTATCATCCCTGTCTGTTTGGAAACTTGCATCGGTGTAACCTTTTACTACTAGTTTCTCCTCTCCTCCATACACCAAGAATGAATCTTTAGTCCTTTTCAAGTACTTTAGAATATTCTTGACAGCCGTCCAGTGACCTTCACCTGGATTAGATTGGTATCTGCTCGTCATGCTTAAAGCATACGAAACATCTGGGCGAGTACATACCATCGCATACATGATGGATCCAATTGCTGAGGCATATGGAACCTTACTCATGCGGTCCTTGTCATCCAATGATTTCGGACACTGATCTTTAGAGATCGTTATCCCTTGAGACACGGGGACATATCCCCTTTTTGCATTTTGCATACCAAAACGATGCAAAACCTTATCGATGTATGTACTCTGACTTAGACCGATCATCCTTCTAGATCTATCCCTATAGATCCTCATTCCTAGAATGTAGGATGCTTCTCCTAAGTCTTTCATAGAGAAGTTGCTCCCTAACCAAATCTTAACAGCCTTGAGAGAAGGTATGTCATTCCCCATTAGTAGTATGTCATCAACATATAGTACTATGAATGCCACATGGCTCCCACTAACCTTCTTGTAAACACAAGGTTCATCTTCGTTTTGAACAAAGCCATACTCTTTGACTGTTTCATCAAAACGGATATTCCATCTCCTAGAGGCTTGCTTCAATCCATAAATGGATCGACGTAATTTACATACCTTGCTAACATTCCTTGGATCGACAAAACCTTCAGGTTGTGTCATGTACACATCCACATCCTCTTCAAGGCTTCCATTAAGGAAGGCTGTTTTGACATCCATTTGCCAGATTTCATAATCATGGAATGCTGCAATAGCAAGCAAAATCCTTATGGACTTGACCATAGCCACTGGTGAGAAAGTTTCATCATAGTCAATACCATGAATTTGTTTGAAACCTTTTGCAACCAGCCTTGCTTTATAGGTCTGAACATTTCCATCCATGTCAGTTTTCTTCTTGAAAACCCATTTGCACCCTATGGGTTTTACCCCTTCAGGTGGATCAACCAAAGTCCATACTCGGTTTTCGTACATGGAATCCATCTCGGATTTCATGGCTTCTAGCCATCTCTTAGAGTCTGGACTGTTCATAGCATCTTGGTATGTGAGAGGCTCATCTTCATCTATGAGCATCAAATCACCACATTGAGTCAAGAGAAATCCATATCTCTCTGGCTCATGGCGAATTCTACCAGTTCTACGAACAACCTGTGTTTGTTGAGCATTATCATTATCCTGCTCTTGTTCCACTTCAGGTTCAATGCTATTTTGTGGTTCTCGATCTTCATCGAGGTCTATAGTTCTCCCACTGTTTCTTTTGGAAACAAAATCTCTTTCCATGAAAACAGCATCTCGAGCAATAAACACTTTCTGCTCAGAAGGACTATAAAAATAATACGCCTTTGTTTCTTTAGGGTATCCCACAAAATTGCACTCTTCAGATTTAGGTCCAAGCTTGTCAGATACTTGACGCTTCACAAACGCCTTGCATCCCCAAACTTTCATAAAGCTCATGCCTGACCGTTTCTTCTCCCATATCTCATATGGAGTCTTTTGAACCTTCTTAGTAGGAACACGGTTAAGTGTGAAAGCCGCTGTTTCTAGAGCATAACCCCAGAAACTAATTGGAAGATCTGCATGACTCATCATCGATCGCACCATGTCCAACAAGGTGCGATTTCTCCTCTCTGAAACTCCATTCCATTGAGGTGTACCTGGCGGAGTGAGTTGTGATACAATACCACACTCCTTTAAATAATCTTTAAATTCAGTGCTCAAGTATTCTCCTCCACGATCAGATCGTAAGATTTTAATACTTGCACCTCCGCCAATTTGCTTCTCTACTTCAGCCTTGTATTCTTTGAACTTTTCAAAAGAATCGGATTTATTCTTCATAAGATATACATATCCATATCTACTGAAATCATCAGTAAATGTTATGAAGTAGTAGTAGCCTCCTCTAGCCATCACACGCATTGGGCCACATACATCACTATGTATTAGCTCCAAACGTTCAGTGGCCCTTTGACCCTTACCAGTGAAAGGGGCTTTAGTCATTTTACCAAGCAAACAAGATTCGCATTCTTGGTATGATTCAAAATCAAACTTATCCAAATATCCATCCTTATGTAATTTGGATATGCGTTTCTCATTTATATGGCCTAGACGACAATGCCAGAGGTATGTTTGATTTGAGTCATTAACTTTAAGTCGTTTGTTTTCTATATTACAGACAGGATTATCTAAGTCAAGAACATATAAACCATTAAACAAACGCGCAACACCATAGGTTAAATCATTCAAAGCAAAAGAGCAACTGTTGTCCTTTATTGTAAACGAAAAACCTTTCTTGTCCAAACAAGAAACAGAAATAATGTTTCTGCGAATTGCAGGCACGTAATAACAATTCTCCAGTTCTAAAACTAGCCCAGAGGGCAAAGATAAATAATAGGTTCCTACAGCTAAAGCAGCAACTCTTGCTCCGTTGCCAACTCGTAGGTCCATTTCTCCTTTAGCCAATGTCCTACTTCTCTGCATTTCCTGCACATTTATACAAATGTGAGAAGCACATCCGGTATCCAATACCCAAGATGTAGAAATAGACAGATTGACTTCTATAACATATATACCTGAATTAGAAGCTTGCTCAGCCCTCTTCTTCTTCAGATCCTCCAAGTAAACTGAACAGTTTCTCTTCCAGTGACCAGTTTTCTTACAGTAGTGACATTCACCCTTAGCGACCCCACCTTTAGGCTTTAAAGCCTGTTTAGGACCTGACTTTGGCTTGGGTGTAGAATCAGAACCTGTCTTCTTCTTACCCTTCCACTTGCCTTTCCCTTTGGCCTTACCTTTATTGCCCACCATCAGTATGGGAGCAGGTTCAGCCGTCTTCATGTTGGTCTCATATGTTCTCAACATAGCCAACAATTCAGTAGGTGTTTTGTCAAATTCATTCATATTGTAGTTCATAACAAACTGAGTGAATTTGTTGTTCAAAGAATTCAAGATTAGGTCAATACCAGTTTCCGGACCAATCGGGAAACCCAAAGTATCAAGATACTCAATGTAACCAATCATCTTCAGAACATGTGGGCCAACTGGTTCATTTGCCCCTTGTTTGCAGTTAAAGAGTGACTTGCTCGTGTTGAACCTTTCTTGACGAGTTTGGCTTGCAAACATGCTTTGCAAGTGCTCATTGATAGTATATGCATCCATATGCACATGCTGTCTTTGAAGCTCAGCACTCATAGTTGCCAACATAAGACATGCAACATCAGTTGCATCATTCTCATCCTTTGTGTGGGCCGCTCGTTCCTCAACATTAGTGCCCTCAGGAAGGGGACCTGCCGAAGGAATATCAATGACATGAAGCTTGCGCTCCTATCTGAGGACGATCCTCAAATTCCTCTGCCA
>QRFB01008412.1:10673-25643 GCA_008931105.1 Oenanthe javanica
TTTTTTTTGTTATATTTACGTTTATCCGCTGCGTTTTATGCCTCGGAACCCAACAATGGTATCAGAGCTACGTGTATAAGGGATTGATTTGGTTACGTGTTTAACAGTTTTTCAATATATTCCAGTATGTATATAATCTGCCATGCATGTATTTTGATACTGCCTATGTATGAGATTTAATATGCATGTTGTCATGTTGATATATGATTAAAACTGTCATGTAATGGGTATCTGGTTATTCATATGATGAGTATATATATGATGATACTGACATGTTAATGTTCTGCCATATTGCGATTTGTATATTATGCACGTGGGTCAGTTTGTATAGTGATATAAACTGGTGGACAGATTGTGTTGGACATGATTTGTTAACTGGGATATGATCAGTATGTATATGATACATGCTTCTGAAACTGTATAAGATGCAGTGGGGAAAAGACCAACAGATATGATCTGTAGTTCAGCTCGACCCCAGCTGGGGGCTGCTGCCCCCAAACCCCGCCCGGGGCTGCTGCCCCGGACCCCGCCCAGGGCTGCCGCCCCGAACCCCCACAATATTTTTCATGTTCTTTTTGTGTAATTGAGCATGGTGCATGGTTATGGCCTTCAGACCCTAGTTGTAATGGTTTATTCTTTTGGTTTGTAATAAATACGACTTGCATGTCGTTTTCTATTTGTAATTGTTTATCTCGAATGTAACTCGAGTTCTTTTGTAAGTTCATTAGTATAGTTATTAATGTAACATCCAAGAAGGACAAGGGGAACAAGGAGGCAATCCATGGAGGCTNCCATTAGTATAGTTATTGATGTAACATCCAAGAAGGACAAGGGGAACAAGGAGGCAATCCATGGAGGCTAAGGAGTCAATGGAAGCAATAGAGAAGACATATGTAATAGTTACTTATTACCCCATAGATTGACCTTGGTCTTTTCATTAGCTTGAAAAGATCACATAGGATTGGGCCATAACCATTGCACGTTTACTTTCATGCTCTTTACATATGTTGTATGGAATGTATGTGTAGAGTAGAAGATGCATGCTTTAATTAGATTAATGATGTATGCATGTATTAGATACNTCATAATCATTTGAACATAATAAATAACTCAGACAATCTAATGTTTATTTTGTGCTGTTATCATTGTAGATACCAAGTAATGGCAAACAACACAAACAAAATAGATAATGGGTTAGGTTTTGCTGTTATGGGCCTATTAATCATCCATTATAAATAGATAATGGAGGGTTAAGAGGCGATTACGTTTTTGATAAATAAAACCCTAGAAGGGTCGGAAGAGCGTNGGCAAACAACACAAACAAAATAGATAATGGGTTAGGTTTTGCTGTTATGGGCCTATTAATCATCCATTATAAATAGATAATGGAGGGTTAAGAGGCGATTACGTTTTTGATAAATAAAACCCTAGAAGGGGCAGCAAAAGGAGGTGGAAACAAACAACTCAAATTATCAAGATGGAGGCTAGTACGTCCATTCCGCAGTCAAGATCGTGAGACGTTCTTGAAGGTGCTCGTGTGGATACCATAGAGGTGTTTTTCGAGAGGAAGACACAAGTCGTGAAAGCTAGGATCTCTGTTGAGTTCGTGAAAGTCAAGCTCTTAATAGGTATAATTCTGTTTCACCATAATCTGTCCAATCTTATACATGGATCCTGAGTTTGGGTTCNGAAACGTTCTTGAAGGTGCTCGTGTGGATACCATAGAGGTGTTTTTCGAGAGGAAGACACAAGTCATGAAAGCTAGGATCTCTGTTGAGTTCGTTAAAGTCAAGCTCTTTATAGGTATAATTCTGTTTCACCATAATCTGTCCAATCTTATACATGGATTCTGAGTTTGGGTTCCGATTTTTTTTTGTTATATTTACATTTATCCGCTGCGTTTTATGCCTCGGAACCCAACATCAATTTCATCAGCTAATTGTTCCTTCAATAATTCTTCTCTTTTCAAGCTGTTCACTAGTTCATTTCTAGCATCTTTACTTTCCTGTTTAAATATATCCAAACAAAATAACTCATTTTCAAGAAATGCATATCTTTCAGTCAAAGCATCAATAGTGTTCTTTAACTTAGAGTTTTCTTTGTTTAGAGATTTAAGAGTGACATGCAAATTGTACAGTTCATTTAACATTTCATTTATAGTACTATTGCATTCATCTTTCGAGAGTTCAGAAAAAGTTTGTAACTAATACCTGATTTGATGATGAACTAGCTTCTTCATCCTCATGGTTGGCTATTAAAGCTAGATTGATGAAATCTTCACTAGAATCACTATCCTCAGCAGCTCAGTCCTTCTATTTAGTTACAAAAGCCTTTTCTTTTTGTTTGAGAAGGTCAAAGTACTTTTTTTATAGTTAATGCCATCATATGACTTTTCTTCTTTTCTTGTTTTAGCTTTCTGCACTCATTGGAGAAATGACCAGCCAATCCACAATTATAGCATTTGAATTTAGATCTATAAACCAAAATTTTATTTTGGTTGTCACTTCTAAACTGCGATCCAGGCCTTTAAGCATTTGGATTCCTTTTGAATTTCAACTTTAAAAACTTCCTTGACAGAAATGCAAGGTGTTCATCAATTTCATCCAAGTCATCTTGAGAGCATGTTTCACTCTCATCACCTTTGGTCTTTCTTTTTCCTTTGAATGATTCCTCTATAGCATCATTAGCCACCATGCTAATACCATCTATACATCCACCTTCATTTTCAACCTTCTTTTCTTCATTTATCTTGACCATCAAAGCCACAATTTTGTCTTTTCTTTGATTTTTCTCAATCTCTTCATCCTGTTAGATTTTTCAACTCATATGTTTTGAGAATACCATAAAGTTTCTCAAGAGTGTAGTCCTTGAAGTCCTGAGATTGTGTTATGGAGACAATCATTGTCTTCCATTCTTTTAGAAGAGATCTAAGAAATTACAAAGTTTGTATCCTCAGTTGTATAAACCCTACCATATAGTTTTAGTCCATTCAGAAGCTTTTGGAACCTACTATAGGTATCATTGATGGACTCACCACTCTTGAAATGCAAGGCTTCATATTTTTGAATCAAGAATTGCATCTTGTTTTTCCTGACTTGTTCAGTTCCTTCACAGAGGGTTTGAAGAGTGTCCCAAACCTCTTTTGATGTTGTGCAATTTATCATATTGTCAAACATATCCTCATCCAGACCATTGAACAGAATATTCATGGCCTTTTTGTCTTTTAGCACTTCTTTTTCATCTTCCTTTTTAAACTCAATAATGAGTTTTGGAACGTGCTTATCAAAGGCAAGAGTTACATCAGGGTTTACACCTGTGACCAGCTTCATGGGAACATGAAGACCTTTTTTTATGTAGTTGACATGGGAAGTATCTAATGAAAGTAGATGTAGGTGCATTTTTACTTTCTAGTGAAAGTAATCTTTCTTTTCCAATACATGAATCTTAACACCAGAATCTTTGTGGCCCATATTGACTTGTTCTTGATCTTAAAAATTTCTGTATGTTGAAAGTCTACACTCTGATACCAATTGTTATTTGTCCCTAAACAATGTCAATATTTGTAGAAGGGGGGGGGGGTTAAATACAAATATCAAAACCTTTTACTTTTACTTTACAAGTTTTGAATTTGTTCTACTATGTTTGAATATTTGAGAATTAATATATAAACTAATAATTAAGGAATTGAACACTGATATAAAAATTATTGGTGGGTTGTGTAATCCACTAGTGAATTAATTTGTTCAAATATTCTGGGTTGAGAAACCTAGCTGTTTTTTACAAAGTTAGAATTGAATCAACTGTTCTTACAAGTGCTTTATAGCTTGAATTTTTTTATTCTAATGAAATATTCTAGCTTAGACAATTCTAACATTCTTGTTTAACAAAAGTGTTTACAATCTAAAGAATATAGTAGAACAAAAATACATATTCTAGGAATGTTATTAGACTATCTTTCTTTTATGTATTTTTCCATTAAGAGAAAGTTCTCCAATCTAGGAAAGACGGCTTCAATTTGAGTCTTCATAGTCAATGTAGACTATCTTCCATAGCTGTAATTTTGTCTGAAGATTCATGATATTTTGTGCTTTGGGCTATCCCTATCAATTGATAATTTGCTGCTAAATATATCAATTGATTCTTCCTTGTATCCATCAACTGATATCCTTCTTCAATTGATCTTGATATCCATCTATTGATAATAGCAATTGACTTATCGATTGATAGTTATTATTAATCGATATATCAATCGATGGGTCTTCTTATCAGTTGTTGGTCTTCAATCTTTGACTTGACTTGATATCAATTGATCCTTCATCCATTAATTCTTTAATATCAATTGATCATCCTCCACTTATATATTTTTCATGCCTTTAAACATTTACAATTTGATAACCTTTATCAATCGACTCTAGTATCAACTGATGGATTAAACATTATCAATTGATCTAGCCTTATCAATTGATTAAGACTAAGTACACCTATGTCACATTCAAAATAAAACATCCAAATTATCAGTTGATTATAAACACTTTAACTTATAAATGGTTCCCTAATCAATTGATATTTATAGACTTATATCAATTGATCAGTTATAGTACAATTTCTATGATTCTAAGATTAAGTTTATTATCAAGACTATATTGATTCCTAACAAATTTATTATGATTATAATGATTTCAACACAATCCTCAACTGAATATGTTATTTCAGTGGAGCTTAACATAATACAGATTGTGACAAAAGTAAAGGATGAATGAAGATGAAACTCTTGAATTTTTTTCGGAAAAGATGGTAATTTGGGCAAACTATGGATTAAATTATTCTTGAGAAGCTACCCATCTCATCTTCTTTAATTGAGTTTTGGTGAATACATCATGTGTATTATATATATATATACTTTTTTTTTATTTGTTTGTTAGAGTTTTATGATTCCACTCATGGAATGGGTGAAGTGATGTTAGGAATCTATGTAGACTTGATGATAACTTTAATCTTGGAATCATTGAAATTTTATTTGTGGTAACTGATCAATTGATATGAGGTTTATAAATATCAATTGATTAGAAATCCATTTTATTAATCAGCTGAAATGTTTATATGAATCAACTGATAATATGGTTAGAAACATAATTGTACTTAGTCTATTTCAATTGATATGACTTAAGTCAATTAATAATATTCTCATCAATTGATACTAGAGTCGATTGATATAGGTCAACAACTAATGTATAACTTAGGCTATCAAATTGTAATTATTTGAAGACAGGAAAATTATACAAGTGAAGGGTCATCAATTGATATGGAAGTATCAATGGATGGATGATCAATTGATAACAAGTCAAGTCAAAGATTGAAGACCATCAACTGATATGAAGACCCATCGATTGATATATCGACTGATAACATTTATCAATCAATAAGTCAATAGCTATTAATAGTCGATGGATATCAAGACCAATCGAAGAAGAATATCAGTTGATGGATGCAAGGAAGAATAAATTGATATGCTTAATAACAAATTATCAATTGATAGGAACTGCACAAAGAGACAAAATGTCAGGAATCTTCAGACTAAAGCACACCAATGGAAGACAGTCTACATTGACTGTAAAGACTCAGATTGAAGCTATCTTTCCAAGACTGAAGACATTTCCCAAAATGAAAAAAGACAGAAAGGAAGGATAAATTAGTAACATTCCTAGAATATGTAATTTTGTTTTACTCTATTTTAGAAATTGTAAACACTCTTGTAGTATACAAATAATAGTGGTAGCATTGTTAGAAAAGTGACATAGTTAGAATATTTTCTTAAGAATCAATTATTCAAGCTGTGAAGCATTTTTAAGAACAGTTGATTCATTTCTAACATTGTAAAAGCAACTAGGTTTTTAACCTATATTAGTTGAACAATATATACACTGATGGAACAACCAATCCATCAATAAATTTTAATATCTTGTTCAATTTATGTTTTAGTTTCTATTGTTCATATAAACACTTCTCTAAATACTCAGTCTATCAAAGAAGAAATACTAAAAACTCAAAAAGTTTTAGTATTTGTATTCAACCCCCTTCAACAAATACATATTAACATTATTCTGGGAAATAACAATTGGTATCAAAGCATAGGCTTTCAAAATACAAAAAGTTTTAAGATCAAAAGCATATCATTATGGGCCAAAAGGATTCAGGTGTGAAGATTCCATTGTTGAAAAAAGATGAGTACTTTGCATGGAAAGTAAAAATGCACCTGCATCTACTTTCTCTTGACCCTTCCTTTTTCAATTGCATAGAGAAAGGTGCTCATGTTTCCATGAAGCTAGTCACAGGTGTAAACCCTGATGGAACTCCTACATTTGATAAGCATGTTCCAAAACTCATTACTGAGTTCACAAAAGAGGATGGAAATGAAGTGCTCAAAGATAAAAAGGCCATGAATATTCTGTTCAATGGTCTAGATAAAGACAAGTTTGACAATGTGATAAACTTCACTTCATAAAATGAGGTATGTGATACTCTTCAAACTCTATGTGAAGGAACTGAACATGACAAAAAAACAAGATGCATGTAACACCCCCAAATCCGGGGTCATGGATCTGTTCGTCACTGCAGAAATTCTCAATATAAAATCACCCATTTAACAGTTATAATTTCACCTGTAGACATTCAATATCTGAAAAATACATACGTGACCCCAACTCTCAAGAATCTTTTAGGTTATAGGGCTAGAAACAAGAATCTCAAGTCAGACATCAATTATTACATTTCTCAACAAGTCAAATCACACTTGTGACTCCATCCATAAAGTTCCTCAAAATTAGATTTTTGAAATAATTTTCCAATTACCACCAATTACTATAACCCATCTCTATTTACACAAATCTTATAAAACTAGTATAACTTCGATAAGAAGTATACCAGCTACTAATAATTTTCTATACAAGATAATATTTATTACATATCAACTTATAAATAATTCTTACACTAGATCTAGATATTCTGAACCAAATCCTCTTCATCATGGCATCTTGCCTTCTTCTTCCGAACTATGCGGATAAGTCTCGTCAAGCTACCTTTCACTGTAGGGTTACAATTTGAAGTAATGCGATCCATCTGATCTAGCTGTTGTGTTTGGACAATTTTAAAATAAAGCAAGGATGAGCTACAATAGCCCCGCAATAACTCCAGTCATAATAGCAGTTAAAATAATTTATGAAATTTTAACTCAATATAAATGAGAGTTTAAGAAATAAAAATTTATAATGCACCACAAGTTTGAAAAGTAAGCAATTCTAGATATTGCTAAGCACACCACAAAAGTTCTCAAGCTCTCATCAACACTAGCAGTAACTTACCACAATGGCATTAGTTACAATGTTACTATTCATTTAAGAATCACTAAGAAAGAAGTTCAAGATATCGAGAAAAGAACAGTAAAGGTTCAACAGTTCCCATTAACACTATTGGTAACTTAACACCTTAGCTTTCGTTATAGTGTAAGAATAGTGAAAGTTCAACAGTTCCCATTAACACTATCGGTAACTTAGCACCTCGGCTTTCGTTATAGTGTAAGAACAGTGAAAGTTCAACAGTTCCCATTAACACTATCGGTAACTTAGCACCTTGGCTTTCGTTATAGTGTAAGAACAGTGAAAGTTCAACAGTTCCCATTAACACTATTGGTAACTTAGCACCTTGGCATTCGTTATAGTGTAAGAACAGTGAAAGTTTAACAATTCTCATTAACACTATCGGTAACTTAGCACCTAGGCTTTTGTTACAATGTTAATGTCAAATCCCAATTGGGAAGAATGGATTTTTATTGGAGTAATTATAGTGACAATGTAGGTCGGTGATCAGTCGCCCACAATTGCCTCTCCGAGGGACATCTCTGTTTTTCTACTCTTCTACTAGTAGTGGATGATCCGCCTTTTCTCTGACGTCACCCTGACCGCATTCGGGCCATAGTATACTTGATGGCATACCCATCTGGCAGCTCTTACACTTTGTACACATAATGCGCCGTGCAAGCACGTCGACTTTCTCTAGTACTCCAGTCCAATTGAATAATTTGTTTGGAAGGAAATTGAATTCAGTCCAAAAGCACATCTCATTCTCTTCTCATATTTCAACACCAGATGATTGATTAACTCCCAGAATTATGAGGAAATAATCATATATTCACATGTTGACTTAGTCAAATAATCTCTTTTTGCTCAAATATTTCTCACACAAGAAGTTTTCAAAATCACACGACTAGGGAGTTGTTTTAAAATCACCAAAGTTCTCAGAATGATTGTTGGATAGCTAAATCATTTATAGAAGATTTTAGATCCAATTGAATACTCTAAATAGTTTCTCAAAGAAAAGTCCTCGAGACTCTGTTGACAAACTGTCAGAAACTCACACACTAACTCCCGGTCAAAACTTCAAACACAAACTCGGAAGCTCAACTCTTAGAACACTTCTCATTCTCTACTTATATACACTCTAACTTTATAGGATTCAGAGTTAATAAGTAATCACAAGGTAATGAATAGTGAACAGTACAGACATATATGTATGTTTGTAATAAAATATATTCCAAAACATAACAGAACCTTTTTATGAAGTAGTATCCACCAAAATGTAAAAAGGTTCGAAAACTTGCCTTTGGTCCTTAGCAATGAAGCAGAAATTCTAATTAATTCTCCTTCAATCACAGTAGGTCTATATCTTCTCTCGTGACATGATGTCTCATTATTCCAACTTGATTATGTTCTAACATAACAAGATATATATCAGCTTGGTCTCATATCCCAAGCAAACACAACTCAAATACACATTATTTATTAAAACCAAAATCAAACCAAACGAACAAATCCCCTTTGGGAGACTTATAACTTCTTATTATAACTATGCTTCAATAGTATCACATTGTAGACTTTCATATCTCTTAAGTCATCATGTATGTACATTTATTATGCATTAATCCCTCTAAATCCTCAATATTAATTCATATATAGATGACCATATCCTTTAAGCCATGCTTCTCTATTTTACCCTGAAACATTTCATTTACACGTCCTCCTAATTCTAAAGTTTATTAAACTTAAGTGAAGGTATTTTCTACAGAAAATTTGGGCATGACCTATTCGTAAGTTGGACTATGCCCGGTGTAAAAACACCTCAATTACAATCCCAAATCAATCCCAAAATATTCATAAAAATCCACAATTCATTGTTAACTATTTCCTCTTTGAAATCATAAGTTAAAATATTAACCACAAATTCAATATGTACCATTCTTGGTATACAATTAGACAAGATCGAAACTAACAACTTTCATATTTTAATCATTTCAAGAGGAGTCTTCTAACTCACTCGAATTTAATTCCCGCAATGCTTCCCAAAGATGACCTTCTTAAGGACTCTTTACTAATCCCCCATCTTTAAACATTTTTAATAAATTTATATTTTGTTCTTTTTACACCTACATATAGTCATGATATTCCTTGACAACTTTTGTTACTTGACCGACTCGAGACAAGTCTTCTATCTTGCTCGAAATCATCTCCCAAAATGGTTATTCAACCTTTTTCTTATGTTCATTTCACCTAACACCCTGTTTTATAACATTTTTAATAAATTGGAAATTAATCATTTTGACACGATTTATTTTCTGAGATCTTCTATGACTGACTAGGAATATCCCATAAAAGTTTCAAAGCCAAACAAGAAATCTAGCTAAGTCAGAAACTGCCTCAAACTTAGGCTCATGACAAGCTTGATCCTTAGATTTCTTACTTCCACCTTTTTGACTCCAACAATTTTAATAAATCGGATTTTACTCCTTTTTATCCGAATCCTTTTTACGGATAATCCCAGTTGACTCTAGTATTTTAACTAAAAGTTTCAGATTTATTAAGCTCCGTAGCTTGTCCAATCATAGTCTCCAAGTTGGACGAAAACAGAATTTTCATTTTCTGCGCTACCGTTACTATATCGGCCATAACTTTTGATTCGTAACTCCAAATGACGTAAAATTAGCGTGTAAACGATCTAGAGACTATTTAATATCTAACCATATCAGCCATAAGCCAAGAACAGTGAACGACTCTTCTCAGAAGTTTCTGGACAGTTTCTGCAGAAAATTTTGGCATGGTAACGTTTGTTTTCTCATCGTTTTCCATTTCTATTCTACTTCAATTCAACCAACAATCAATCCCAAACTCCTCAATCAACATCAACAATCAACATACTACAACCTCAAGCCATAAAAATCATTCAAGCTTATGAATTAAGATTTTACAAATCAAGTAACAACTAGGTATTTCCATGCTAACCAAGCTTAATCTATACTACCCATAACATATATAAGATATAACAATCATCATCTAAGCCAAAGGAACTCAAGAATCAAAGAAAATAAATATTTATTTTTAGAGTTACTATTCATGTTCTTGAGGGTTTTGATCATTGCAAGAGATTGAATGGATGGAATGATGTAGGATTCAAGAGAGAGCAAGATGATGTTCATACCTTCGATTTAAGCTATTAAACTCAAGAAACAAGCAAGTGATGAGTTTACTAGCAATTTTTTTCCCCTTCTCTTCTTTTTCCTTTTCTTCTCTTCGGTTTTTCTTCTTGAAATGGGGGAAAACTGAATTTTTCTTGTTGTTTTTGAAGTGTGTTGTGGAAGCTAGTGTTTTAAAAGGTTTGTGCAGTAGTCGCGTAATTTTTCCGACAACATTTCAATCTCTCGTTCTAGTAATTTATTTATCCGACAAACTTAAGTTTTAAAATATCAAATTCTCATTTTATAATTTTCTTATGAATTATTATTATTAAATTAATGGCCCTTTAATTATTTCGGAAATTTACGAAACAATTCTCCGAATAAATACTATTCACTTACACCATCTCTCAAACTCTGCTACGACGTTTACCCGGATTTTCAATTTATTTGTTAGACTAAAAATAATTATAAGTGCTATATTTATTACGTATGCTATCGTAAATACCGATATACATATTCTCGAATATCCCGTATATTAATAATACGGGCTCACATCTCAAGTACCTTATGAAAAATAAATCAATAAAATCGTTTCTTCATAAAATGAAATTTTTTTATCCAAAAATCTTAATAATTCTGAGTGTTAGAATTGTGGGTTATTACAATGCAACTCTTGATTTAGAAATATGAATCTTTTCATTTCAAGAGTGGTGAGTCCATCAATGTCACATAAAGTAGGTTCCAAAATCTGTTAAAGGGATTGAAACTATATGGTAGAGTTTATGCAACTGAGGACACAAAGTTAAAATTTCTTAGATCTCTTCCAAAATATGGAAGACAATGATTGTCTCCATTAGACAATCTCAGGACTTCAATGATTATACTCTTGAGAAGCTTTATGGTATTTTCAAGACATATGAGTTGGAAATACAACAAGATGAAGAGATTGAGAAGAATCAAAGAAAAGAAAAGACCGTGACTCTGATGGTCAAGGAAAATGAATACAAGATGTTAGAAAAGAAAACACTGATGCTGTTAGAGAATATCAAGAACAGAGTTTGTGCTGACGTCATCAGTGTTTAAGAAGCTGTCGATAGAGTTTACTCTATCATAGAATACTCAATCATAGTTTACTCTAACAGAAAATACTCTATCAGAGATTATCAACCGACAGAGTTTATGATCAGAGTTTGTTAAAGAAGGAAACAGACAAATCAAAATTTGATTTGGATAGTGAAGAAGGAATTCAAATACAATTATATTACCTTATGGAAGCGAGTCTTATCATTTTCTGTTTTGTAATTGGATTTATAATTGTGTCTATATAAACACAAAAGTAGGTTAACATTAAAAAAACACACATAATTATTATTCTCATAACCTAGCAGCTCTTAAGAACATAGATTTTCTTGAGAGAGTTTTGTATTCAGTTCATACAAGTTAATACAAAACAATGTTTATTCTACATACTTGTGTTCTTAATCGATTATCTTGATACTATTATATTCAACCCCCCTTCTATAATAGTTTATTTATCTTGGAAACAATTGGTATCAGAATAGGCAGTTTATTACAACTCAAAGATCATATAAACATGTCTGGAAACAAGTATGAAAGTATCAGAATTCCAATCTTGAAGAAGGTTGAATACCCTACATAGAGGGTAAAGATGATGATATTTTTAGAAGCAACTGATCCTGATTATTTAGACAGAATCAATAAAGAACAGTATCTACCAACCAAACTAGTGCCATCAATAATTGTGGAAGGAACACAAGTCCGTGAATATTATTATCTGAAGGACAAAAAGGAGTGGAGCAATGAAGAAAAATAAGAAGTCTTGAAAGATGCAAAGGTAAGGAATATTCTGCATAATAGTCTTGATTCTGTGATGTCTAACAGAGTAATTGCCTATAAAATAGCAAAAGAAATATGGGATACACTAGAGGTTCAATACCAAGGAAACAAGGAGATAAATACGAATAGAAGATCTGTGCTATTTCAAGAATATGAATACTTTGAGGCAAAACAAAATGAGTCTCTCACTGATATCTATGACAGATTTCTTACTCTGTCGAATAACTTGGCTTTGGTGGATAAGGTGTATGATAATGAAGATTCAAACACCAAGTTTCTAAGGGCACTTCTTAAAGAATGGGATCTATAAACATCCTTAATAAGAGATAAAACTGATTTGGATGAGATGTCTCTAGATGAAGTCTATGGAAGACTGAGGACTCATGACTTGGAATTACAATAAAGGAAGAATAAGAAAAGAAGCAAGGTAAAATCTGTTGCTTTGAATGTTGAGACAAAAGTTGAAGAACCAAAAGAAAAAGTTTTAAAAGTCTCAACAAGAAAAGGAAAAGTTGTAATGGTCAAGGAAAACAGTGAATCATAGTTTGAGGAAAACTCTGATGCAAACTCTGATGACTCCATAGACTCTAACATGATGGAGATGGGGTCTATGATTGTCAAAGGCTTGAAGAAGATGAAATATAGGAAGTACAGAAAGTAAAGGAATTTCCAAAAGAAGCATGGGGAATTAGAGAATAAAGACAAATTCAGAAAAAGAGAAGATAGAGATGGAAAATCTAAAATACTTGACAAATCAAAGGTCAAGTGCTACAAGTGTAACAAGATGAGACACTTTGCTACTGAGTGCAGAAGCAAGAAATCTAGAAAAACTCTAATAACTTCAAAGAAAGATTGGATGGATTCCTCAGACTCTGACGTGGAAACAAATTATGCCTTCATGGCAAACGCTGATGCTCCCATCCTAAACTCTGATAAGGTACCAGACTCTATCTTCAACATTGTTAATTAAAATATTTGTGAATTAAAGTATTTTCTTAGATCCTTGCATGTTAGTTTTAAATTAAAGTCTCTTGAGAATGAAAGATTAAAATCTGAAATACAAACTCTAACTGCTAGGAATGACTTTCTTGAAACTGAAAATTCAAATATGCTTAGCACTAAGAAAGATTGTGAGAATGCTATTCACATGCAAACTCAGTTTGAAATACAAGTTGAATACTTAAAATCTGAGATAACTAAAGAAAAATGAGACTTTTAGAGTTTGGACAAACTCTGAAAAGAAAGTCCAACAAATGCTTTCTAACAAGAATTGGACATATGCCTTAGGTTATGAATCTGATTAGGAGACACACACTAAGACACACACAAAAGGAAATTTGAGTGAACCTATGAATTTTTTAAGAACTAATAATGAAAAGAAGAAAACCTCTGGAGAATGCTCTAAAAATAACAAAGTGTAAAGAAAATTGTGTGTCAGAGAATAAACCAGTAAATATAGGGTTACTCTCTCAGAAGCAACTTAAGGAAAAGTTGAAGGCAGTCACTAACAAGAATAAACTTAAAAAGGTGAAAAGGAATAGAAATGGTAAAGTAGGAATTTCCAAGGAGAATAACTATAAGAATATCCCTGATACTCCTAGAAAAACCTGTTTCACATGTTGTAATTCTAATCAGCTTGCTATTGAGTGCAAACAAAATAAAAAGAAGGAACCTGAGAAACCTAGTTCGGAGGCTAGAAAACAAACTAGATATAAACCACAAAATTCATGTTTTCATTATGATAGTTTAAGGCATTCAATTTACACATGAAAAGAATACCATAGTTTGTATTTCAACTATTATGAACTGTTGCCTCATGTGAATAAAACTCCCGTCTGTTCTAATCATGCTGTCAAACAAAAATATGTGATAAAAGCTGATAAAAACAAACTCTGATAATGCAAATTCTGTTAACATAAACTCTGATAAAAATACTTCTGCTACAAAAGTTAACAAGTTTCAAAAGAAAGGATCCAAACTTGTTTGAGTCCCCAAATCTAATAACTAATTTACATTAAATGACTGCAGGGAAACATGAAAAATATCCTAGTAATTGATAGTGGATGTTCTGCACATATGACTGGAAACAAATTCATGCTTTCAGAGTTTAAGGAGAAGGCTGGCCCAATAGTATATTATAGAGATGGCAATATAGGAAGAACATTGAGATATAGAAATATTGTTATTGGAAATGTCATCATTGAAAATGTAGTTCTGGTTGAAGGAATCAAGTATAATCTGTTAAGTATGAGTCAAATGACAGATAGAGGTTATTATGTGGAATTTCATGAAACACATTGTGAAGTCAAAAGAAAAAACGCTGGCAAAGTGGTTCTCATTGGTCACAGAGATAACAATCTATTTGAATCTAGCTTGGATGTAAACTCTGATGGTCCCTTAACTTGTTTACTAGGAAAGGCATCATCTTTGAAAAGCTGGAATTAGCATAAAAATATGTGTCACTTGAACTTTGGAAACATAAATGAATTGGTGAAAAAGGATCTAGTAAGAGGTCTTCTAAAAATTCAATTTCATCCTGATGGACTCTGTGATTCATGTGGCCAAACAAAAGAAGACTGTTAGGTCCAAATGTGTTGTAGAGGGGGGGGGGG
>QRFB01008413.1:7557-33131 GCA_008931105.1 Oenanthe javanica
TTTTCACTGAGTTCATGAACCAATCTAATTTGCTATATAAAAATACTGCTGCAGTTAGGGCTGGTCCTTGGGCTGGTTCTAGCCATCATCCTTGGAGTTGGACTACCATTCGCTGGAAGAATTTTCACAAAAGATAGCGACGTTCTCCACCTCATTAGTGTTGCCACTCCGGTACCTATTTGCTACAAGCAAACAGAAACGTTCTCTGAGTTTCTTTTTCCAGTGACTAAAACATTAAGTTAATATTCCCCTTCTGATCAGTTTGTTGCAGCAACTCAACCAATCAATGCACTGGCCTTTGTTTTTGATGGCGTCAATTTTGGAGCCTCTGATTTTTCTTATGCAGCACGCTCCATGGTAACTATAAAGTCTTTAATACTTGTCTGGAGATATGGAAATGCTTGTAAATTGTTAATTACTAAACATTTTGGTCCAAAGCAAATATTAGGAAGTCTTTAGACAGAAAAAACTAGTAGTAAGAATGTCATATTGTAATGTGTTAGATATTGATCTAGATAAAGTCTACAAGTTGCATAATACGTTAAGTGAACTTCCCTCATTTATAGTCGATCTATTATATTGTCTTTAACTGCAACTTTCTACTACTTATTTGTTATTCTTGAACTACCATGAAAACCTCAAACAGATATGCCCTATTGGTGATGAGATAAATAGAATGGCCTCAAATGTGCTAGATAGTTTACTCACCTCTGTAAGATTAATGTGTTAAATCTGTATTTCATTTCTTTATATATCTTCTACATAAAAGCGTAGACCCCCTCTGTTTCCAATCAGATGACCCATTGTCTTTCTATATATATATATATTACCTAGGCAAAGAGTCATCTAGTTTTGGATGGAGCGCATATTGTTATTCACCCAGTTTTATGGGTAAAAATTGTATAACGTGTTTATCCTGTGTAGGGCCTGGTGGCTATGTTGAGCATCATATCACTGTTCATTCTATCTTCAAGCCTTGGCTATGTTGGACTCTGGATTGCTCTAACCATTTATATGAGCCTGAGAGCATTTGTTGGTTTTTGGAGGTTAGTTTATCTGTCGCAATATTCTTAAAAAGGTGCACGCAGGCAGAGAAGATGCCTACAACAACAAATCAACTTGTCTTTACCATATGGTTATGATCATTCCTTTCAAATTAAACTCATTCATATCCAACAATGACCAAAAAAAGATAGATTGGCTTAAAATTATTCAAGTAAGAAACTTAGAGGAACCTTATTAAGTTTTGGCTTCTATATATGCAGAATCGGGACAGGAACAGGGCCATGGAGCTATCTCAGGAACTAAATGCATTGTCACTGTTGCGGTTTTGCTTCACTGACTTCAGCGAGAGATTCTGTATTTATTAGTCTTTTTAGAAGGTCATCCTGTACAGCTTGGGCATCATTTAAAAAATTTCATGTTATCGTTCTGTATCCCAACATTTTCTCTTTTGTAGTTCCCTTCCGGACAAGTTTTCAGTAGATGGTCATTGCCTTGCAGTGTATGGAGAAGTTTTTTGGAGTTCTTTTTTCTCTAATCCATTTGGTTGTTCCTCATGATGACATTCTTTCTAGTTTGAAATGATCCCTACAACGAAAAAAAATTAATATAATGAACAGCATGAAAGACGGGGTGTGAACCTAATGTTTATTACCAAGTCTCGCGAATAAATATATACTCTCAGGTAACTCAGTTTCGCAAACAGGTCTATGACAGGCATAACCTTTGGAACTGATTTTGTATCAATTGTACTTGGTTGAAGCACATATTACAGTTGCATAATTTGTTAGAAAATGTTGTTTAAGTTAATTTGAAATCAAACTATCAGTTTGAGCAAAAAATGAAGTCTGGCAATGAACTACGAGAAGAATAGCTGCCACTGAAAATTCTACCAATCAAACTGAATGCAGTTTCTCGAAATTACATTTATACCTGATAAAAAAAAAGTTGTGATATGATAATAGACCTCATACATATTAGCATATCATGTGTTAAGTCCCCTGCTCTCTCCTATAAATTTAAGGTATGAGAATAATTTCAATGAATCACATTTTTATCTATATAAAAGTTAAGCAACAGCCCAATGACATGGCATTTTCTTAATTTTTATGCTAATTTTAATTTCCTATATTTGTTATAGATTTAATTGCAATTTGAAACCCTGAATTATAACTTTTTTTTATAAAAAAATGGCTCAATTATATATCTTACCAATTTGTTATCCAAATTATTTGTTTAACCGTTGATTGCATTCCGTTCAATTTTCTTAGCGGATATTAATGAATTGAGGGTATATATGTCTAATTCACTTTTCAATTTTTATTATTGCACTTTGATGACATTATCTATTACTTTTTCGCTCAAAATAACTCTTTTATAAAATATTAACAGTTTATTAAACAAATTGCTACTTAACGATAAGTTAACTATAACTTGCTGTTATATTTGTACGTTATCCTCTTTGTTTACATAGAAGGTGTTTGACTTAGCTTATAAGTAATAAATTACTTCTTTTTTAAAAGTATTTTCATATTTTTTTTTTGAAAATTAATATTTAT
Source organism: Oenanthe javanica (assembly GCA_008931105.1). Lineage (NCBI taxonomy): Eukaryota > Viridiplantae > Streptophyta > Magnoliopsida > Apiales > Apiaceae > Oenanthe > Oenanthe javanica. The sequence goes on from QRFB01008413.1 coordinate 10,119, forward strand.
TTTAGAAATTTAAGACCAAATCTTATTTCCAAATTTGAAAATAAGTTACTTATTTTCAGAAAAAGTACATATATACCAACTTTTTCAGCTTATAAGCTGCTTATAAGCTNATTTGTACGTTATCCTCTTTGTTTACATAGAAGGTGTTTGACTTAGCTTATAAGTAATAAATTACTTCTTTTTTAAAAGTATTTTCATATTTTTTTTTTGAAAATTAATATTTATTTTAGAAATTTAAGACCAAATCTTATTTCTAAATCTGAAAATAAGTTACTTATTTTCAGAAAAAGTACATATATACCAACTTTTTCAGCTTATAAGCTACTTATAAATTTAGCCAAACGGGCCAATAATCACTAAAGCGATTTACACTGTTACTTTTCAAGCCTTTCTTCTGTTTTCTTCTCTCAGCTTTTGAGATATAAGGCTTTTCCCTTCATGCTCTTTCTCCATCATAAAAATTATGTTGCTCGAATTATTCTTGAGAATCTTGAAAACCCTTTATTTTTAGCCGACTTAGAGCATCTCCAATGGGTTGGCTGTATTCGTTGATTATATTAGTTGGCTATAATGATTGACTAAAAGATTGATAACCAAAAAATTCTAGAATTCCAATAGTATTCACTATAACATTGTCTATATATTTTTTATACCAGGTTTTAAACATTGGCTATATATAGCCATCCATAGAAGGTTATCTATATTTTTTGCTAAGGGTTTTCTTTTACATAATGTCGTTGGAGCGCATCAATTGCTAAAAATTGTGTTATCTAAGATATTATTGCTAAGAGATCTCCACCATTGGAGATGCTCTTGGCAGCCCAAGCTCTAGAGTTCTATCTATAAGATCCTCAAATTGTGAGGTACACCAGAAGTTATAAAATACTTACAAATTTATTAATATGATTGACAGTAAAGCAATAAGTTTGTATTGTGATGTGCGATAAAAAACTCTTGTAATGGTGCAGACGTGCAACTACAAAAGAGAGGTTGAATACACTTGTTGATATAAAGGAATAAATTACTTGCTAATAAAAAGGCAACTTAAGATCTAACAATATGATACCTAAAAAGATATGCGGTCCATAAAAGGAGAAGTATTGAAAGACAACAAATAGTTGATCCTTTTATAGATTACATGAGTGCTGACTTTCTTTTTATAGTGTCATCCCAAGTTTTCTCTGTTAGAGTTTGTCAGAAAATGGGAACTTAAGAGCCTAATTTTCATAGGCTCTTAATATAATGTCGAGAAACTAACAATTTAAAGTTCTTCGTTGTTATTATGAGTATTTGAACTTTCGTTTATGGATCTAAGACATATTTTAATAAAATCTATAGAGAAATGAAAAGAAAGTGACTTATTTGTATACGGGTACGTTGTCCTATTTTAGTTCACATGTTGGATATGATTTTTTCTTGATCTCTGTTAAACTTAGGACCCCCTAGCCAAAACTCATGATCTGAAGATGAGGGAGAAAATCTCTATTAACTTCAGGACCACCTCAGCAACTAAACATGTGATGTTCTGGTTGCTCAGGTCCCCTAGCCTATACTCCGGACATGAACTGAAAAATCTAATTTAAAACTAGACCCATGTTTTCTTATATAAATAACTATACACACACACACACACACATATATATATATATATATATATATATATATATTGAGTTAGGATTGTTATTATTTAAAATAATAATAATTAAGACTCAAGAGAATATATAGATGCAATATATTGATATGTAGGTGAATAGAACAAACTTTACATATCTGATTTGGGGAAAATATTATAGCTATCCTCTCTAAAGTTCTCTCAACCTCTCTCTCAAAATATATATATAAGGTTTAATTTGTATTGGTTTTTCTCTGGGCGAATTGAGGTGATAGTCGCCGTTGAGTTATCTGGTCTGTGACAAATTACTCTGTTACTGGTTTATCGTGGAAGTGATATCATGGTTTTCCAAGACAAATAGGTGAAACGATAATCTCTTTAAGAAAGTCATGTCTTCTACAAGCGACTCCACTGATATATTGTTTGTTTCGACAATGATAGCTAAGTTTTTCTATCTTTCTTTATATTTGTTGTTACTGATTATGTGGTAATATTTGGCCTTCTTTTTTATTTTGTTAATTGATTTTTTGTCTACGTTGTTTTGAAATTATTATCAAATTAATATAACTATCTTGATTTTCTATAGTAATTTTTCCAACAATCTTGAAGAGAATACTATTATATTCTGTTAATCGATAAATTTCAAGATAGTTAATGAAACTTATGCTCCTGTTGGTCGTACTCAATCTACTAGTGGATGATGTACCCACCATCGATTGGACCACTTATCGTTTCCCATAATCCATTGATCTCTCAAGCATGCTTGAGAAATTCAATAGTGGTGTCGGCTTTTCACACTAGTAAAAGAAAATGGTTGTGGTTAATGATTGTTAGGAATAATGTAGATTTGATGATGTATAAAATACGAGAACATAGTCTAGTATAACATATACCTATAATGAATATAATAAATCATTCTAGCCTCATGTCAAGAGTAATAATTATCAGAGTCTAGTGTGTACAACAAGGTGATGATATTAGACCTTGTACATGTATTCATATTGTTTTGTACTTAGAAGATTTTCAGAAGAATCAACACAAGAGTCTAAATCCTATCGGAGTCTGCAGTGCTATCAGAGTCCGAAGAAAGTCAGAGTTTAAGAGTGATTAGAGTCTGATGTCTAAAGAGTTGCAAAGTCTATAAGGGTGTTCCAGTTTTGGAAAGAGGTGGCTCTCAGAAGGAAAGTCTCGGAAGAAATGACAAATCAATCGAAGATATATTATGAAGAGTAAATAGTCATATAGAAGGAAACTATCAGTAAATAGATATGAATTATATTCCCAATTAATTATTTTTATTTAATTTATAATTTGTGTGGTTGTTCAAGTTATCCAAATTATAGAGCATAGAAATATAGATGGTTGCTGTATTGTTTAAAGAAAAGCTCAAGACGCTATAAGTGGGCATAGGCAACACTGATTTTATGTTGCAATAGGCCCGAAAATCGTTACAATAGGCCTAAGGCAATACTAAGGAGAGTTGCATTTAGAGGCGTTACCTTTGCTATCTAAGGCAACGCTTTTCGACATCTACTGCAACATGAATAAAAGTATTGCATTACCAACATAACGCATCACTACCATCAACAAACGCAACAGAACATCAGTATTGCCTTAGACTGATCCCAAATCGTAAAAATTGGCCCTACCTCAGTAGTTGTGGGTCCAACCTACTACATCATCAGTTTGGGGCCCACCAGTGGGCCCACATGCCAAGTCAGCAGTTGTGGGACCCAACAGTGGGGCCCACTTCCTGTTTCATTTTTTGTATGAATTCAAAAATAAGATGCAAATAATTAAGGATACAAAAGTAGAAAAATAAGGAAGAAGATCAGTCTTAACCAATTGGGGTTATACAGTGCAGTCTATTTTCGGTGGTCAGATAAATAGTACGTTTTACATAGCTCGTGGTTTTAACCCAGCCAATTGTACACACTTTTAGTCAACAAAACTCAACCTGGTAGGAGCACCGTAACTGACCGACCTAACCATGAGCAGAATCCAGAAAACCGACCACCTTTAGACTGTCCGGTCAGTTTTAGTGCAATTTGGTCAACAAAAGTTAACAATTTAAAGATTGTTCCCCTTAGTAGTTGTCTGTGTCACTGTTGACCCCACCCTTACTAACGTGTGTTGCCATGTATGACAAATGGACCCACCCACGGCAGAAATGTCACGGCAGAAATGTCAAGGTTCATAATTAACCGACCGTCATTGTGGTCGATAATAACCTTTAAATTGACCAAACAGTTATCATCGACTAGGCTATAACCAACTGTTCTGGCCCCTTAGTCTGTTTTAGTGTTAGAACTGACCGATTCACCCTTTAACCGATCATTTTGAGCGACGAATTTTGTCATGTTTTGTTGTAGTGCAAGTAGTGGCAAGCTTGAAGCTTCAACACGACTGACGTCTCGGCTTGATGGGAAGTAATGAAGGCCCGCAACATTCCATGTTACTAACACCTGTCTTTCAGATGATTTCTATTTGTTTATTTTATATTTGCTTGTGTGTGGTAGTACTAATCAAATTATATTGGTGGGTGAGGTTGTAAGAATACTCTCAGACATTCTATTGCCTTATCTCTCTTATCATGTAGTTATAATGAGTTGTGTGACAAAAATGATTAGAACAAAATGAAAATTAAACATCCTATCCTAGTGTGTAAAAGCTGTGGTATCTCTTTCTTTCATTATTCTTGATTTTTTAAAAGTATTTGCATTCATTTTCTTTTAGTCAACAAATCTCTACCCCATACCAAAAATTTCCACCATACCCTCTAACACCAAACCGGATGTCGGATGATAATATCGACAACAGATATAAGAAATCCGTTACCCCACCGTTTGGCAAGAGGGATATAACACTCGCCATAGAATTTCTATAGATACTCATCGACCCTATTCCATAATGGGCAAACACCATGACTGCAATATGCACGAATACTCAAGGCAACTAGGAACTGATAAAAATGATTGTGAAATTTGCTTCAATGTAGCAGTTTTATATAAATGAACTTAAATAGTTGCCATAAAATTTAGAAGAACAAATTTGAATTATTAAATATTCTTTCAAAAAAAAATATTTAGATATTTTCATATGACAAAAAGTTATTTGAGTATTTATTAGGAATCGTAAAGGTATTCTTGAATATATAACACATGTTTTATTTAGACAATCAATTTGATTACTTTGCCTATTAATTCTTGGATTTTTTGAAGTCTCGATTAACTGATGTTTATGTTATATATGTGTAACTGTAAGCCTATACCTATATATACTTGTAATTTGCTATTCTTTTTGTACGTATTACTTACAATTTATCACATCTCAACTAGTTATACGTAATTTTTTTTTGAAATGGTGTACACCGGAACATCCTGAAATTTTTACAAGTATAATTCAATCGGTATATCATTTAGATCCCCAGCAATTAGAGCCCTATATGTCACAAATTGGAGGCAAAATGTCCAAAATGGCACAACTCATAAAAATGGCCCTAAATGTCACTTCAAGACTCAACATAGTGTAGCGTTTTTGTTCTTTTGATTTTGAATAAAAAACGTCACTTAGTGTCACGTTTTTCACAAATATTTTTTAAAAAAATCTGTACAAAACTCAACTTAAAGTAGCGTTTTTGCCCTAAAACTCTATTTCATCTTGCGTCTTGCCCTAAAACTCTATTTCATCTTGCGTTTTGAACTTTAAAAATTTAACAAAAAAAATAAATTGCTCGAGACGCGACACGATATAGCGTTTTGTGAAAACTCAACTTCATGTAGCGTTTTGGAGTGACATTTTGGGTCATTTCTCCGGACTGTGCCATTTTGAGCATTTATTTTTGTAAAAGTGACACATAGGGCCATTACCCCAGCAATCATATGGTTTTGTGAAAACTCAACTTCATGTAGCGTTTTGGAGTGACATTTTGGGTCATTTCTCCGGACTGTGCCATTTTGAGCATTTATTTTTGTAAAAGTGACACATAGGGCCATTACCCCAGCAATCATATGTTGGGGAAGAAATTTACAACATGCTACTTCCTGACCACTTCCTGACCATTGGATCAGTTAAAGAACGGTTAGGATTAAAAAAAACAGAGACGAGCCTCGGTCATTTACCGAGACTTGTACATGAGCCCGGTAAATTAGCGTGGCTCATTAGCCGAAAATCAAACCAACCCATTTTAACACTTACACGCCTGAATCGAAAGCAACTTCCCCAATTTCCCAAATACCCACAGAGCCTCATCATCCAAACAAATCTCAGACAATGCAATAATCAACACCCCAAACACATTAAAATCCCATTTTTCTCCTTTCACCTCACTAATCGCATCAAAAACAACATAATAAACCTGTTTAGAGCTCCGGGTCATGAGGAGTGTTTCTAAGAGGCCAGCATTTCATCAAATACCTTGCCTGCAAGTACATTTTCGCGTGATTTAATACTTGAATTACAGTAGAATGAAGCTCGAGATTCTTTTTATAACCAATATGTTTTGGAGCTGAGTTAAGAAGATAAAGGGCATGTTTGTTGTTTTTGCAATTGAGTATTGCATTGATGAGACTTAGTGGGTCTGTATGTAACGATGATGAAGATGAAGATGGGGTGAATGAGATAGAAAGAAGAGATTTTGATGAGACTACATGGGTATGTATGCTTTGACAATGCAGGAGCGTAGTTTGGTCGAGGTTGTGCGTAGTATGTATGAACGAGTCACGCTAATTTACCGGGGCTCGTGTACGAACCCCAATGCTCGTCTCAGTTTTTTTTAATTGTGACCGTTCCTACTTAACTGATCCAAGTATGCTGTGAAATTCTTCCCCAGCATATTATGATTGCTCGGGATCACTCCTATCATTTATACATGATTTACATTACAATATATATTGTCACTACACAACACATACATACACGCTCACTCACAAAAAATGACCCTTATTTCAATATATATCCTTTTAAACTACAATATTATACAACGCTATAATATATATTAGCAACCTGTAGCAATTAGATACAATTTGAGAGTTTCTCCCAATTTGAAAGAAATTTTTAGGATATAAAACATTATTGAGAAAGTTGGGATAAAATAAAACAAGAAAAGAAGTAATCTTTACCCCCCTTTCAAATCTTGTCAAGAATAGAAAGAAACATTATCTCTCATCAATTCTTCAACCCATTCCTCTAATCTTAACTCATCTCCTTCACAATTCCCACAAGTTATCATATTTTCTGCATTATGCATATGGTTCCTGTTATTAAAATTATTACATAATGAATTATTCTCCATGTTTGGGTTTTTACTGTTTGATTTCATGTACATGTCTTCCAATGGAGGAACAAACTGCTCTTCTACAACCCCAAAATTTTCATTTGGTGTCACGCAAATCGGAACAACTTGAGAGCACGATCTTTGATCTTCACCGTAAATGTCTAGGCGATTATCATCGAAAGGCAATGCAGAGTGATCATTTGTAGTCATTTGTTGCATGAATGATGATGGTTCCATGTACATTGACATGATGTTATTATGAACTGGCATGGAAAAGTGTTCTCCTAGGCAAGAATCTTCGTAAGGTTCTGAAAATGAATCACTTGTATTTGAAAAAGTAGTTGATGGTGATGAATTCTTAAGCTTCTTCTTTATTGTTGAATTCCAGAAATTTTTTATTTCATTGTCAGTTCTGCCAGGCAAGTGGGCTGCAATTTTCGACCACCTTTAAAAAGAAAATACACCATAATTAACATACATAACAATACACCTTTATAAATAAATAATGAATCAAAGAATATAACATATGGAATTTATAATTTTATATTATTTTTCAGTCAACATAATACGGACAACATATTTGAGAAAATTTCAATAAATTAATAAAATTGTGGTCCCTAAATTATTAATTTATATAAATTTAAATACGTACTTAATTTTTTGTCAAAAATACGTACTTTTTTTAGAATATTGATACAAATATACAATGATGAAATAATGTTTAGCTTTCGTGTAAAATAAGTAATACAACGGACGCAGCTTTTTCTGGTGGGGAGAGGGATAGAAATGAGTACGAATAAATGAAAATAGAGGTAGGAAACTGAAGAATGAAGTAAAAACAAAATTATTTGGTTAAAAAATTATGTACCATTAACCAATATAACTCATTGAATTTAAATTAAACCCTGCTATACCAATGTAATTTTCATTCTTCTGTTAGTGGTTTATTAACCTTAAACGAATTAAGCACTTGCGTAAAAAGAAAACATTGAACTACACTTGGGAAGCTGTGTTTTAAAGTACGTAGTTCTAGCCAGGGTTAAAATGGTGTGCCGGAGTGACAATAATAAAAACAATGCATGTGAGTGAGAATTTATTTTTTTGTGAATAATAATAATAATAATAAAATTAATAATAATATTAATAATTACTGATACAATCTATTTTGCTGTCTTTAAAAATACAATGATAGCTCGTAAACATAACGTAAACTTTATCATAAGTTAAACCTTCATAATAATCATCCACACGTACACATTGTACGCCAATCAATATATTTTAAGGGTCCCGATACCTGACATGCGATTGTTAAAATCATTTTTTCATACTTTTTAATCGCGGAAATGAAAAAACACATATTTCAAAGCACAGAGATAAACTACCAAAAACAAAAGATACCTTAAATCATGGGAAATGGTTAATTAAACTGAAAAAGAAATTGAGTTGATATGCTTTATTTATAGAGAAATGTTAGGTACTCAAAAATTGTCCAGAATTCATAACTTTTCTAATAATAATATGAGACATGTATGTATATATATGCGTCCACAAATCAAAACTTGTCAAATATTATGTCAGGTCATTTGGGATTAATTTTGGTACATAGCAATATTGCTCTTAAATAAATGATAAACTTTCACAAAAAATATAGTAATTCTCTTAACACATTTATTAATTTATTATTCTCTCCGTCCCTTTTTCAAAGTTAGTTTAATAATTTTTTTATACCTATATTTATAGGTTTCATTCGTACTTCATACTTTATATATCCTATATATATGACATGACTTCTGCAATAATTTTATAATATATTATAAGTTAGGGTCTCCAATTAGTATTTCGTCCATATAAATTTTGCTCATCTTTAATTATTGTATTTAAAAATAAGAATGTAATCAAGTTTCAAAATAATTAAGACATGAAAATAGTAAATATAGAGATAATTTTAAAAGTTATGTTCAATTTAAATTTCAACCACTCAAAATGCATGAAGGGGACAAAGGGAATATGAAATAAGACCGGGGGAGTACAGCAGTAAGATAATGATGCATGTACATAGAGGGAGAGAAGGAGAGTAACTCTCACTTGTTGCCAAGAACAGAATGGAGATAAATGATAAGATTTTGCTCAACAGGACAAAACGGACCCCGTTTAAGATCAGGCCTCAAGTAATTAATCCAACGGAGACGACAACTCTTTCCACACCTTTGCAATCCTGCATTTTTGGCTACATCATTCCAACACCCTCCATTTTGACCGTCCCCCAACATGTATTCCATGAGCTTCTCATCTTCCTCCGGTGCCCACAATCCTTTCTTTATCCTCTTGTTCTTTTTCTCCTCGTCCGACGCACTTCTTTTCATCATTTTAATCAAATCTTCTTTTGTAATTCGAAATGTTGGTGTCTTGTTTTTATAACGAGTGGGAAAGGGGAGAAGAATTGAATTTCATAATGACAGAGACGTTGTGGGGTTTGCTTAGAAAAATGGGGACGTTGGAATACCGTAAAATACTCCTGTATTTAGTAATATTTGATGTTTGATTTTTTGACACGCTATTTTAAAAGTTTTAACAACATAGTTAGAATTATTATTTTTAAAATCTTTTTTTGTGAATAAAAGTTTTAGTTTAATATTTTTATTCAAAAAAATTATTTTAAAAATAATAAAATTTATTATATAATTAAAACTCCTAAAAATGTGTATCAAAAAAAATCAAAAATCAAATAAAAACAAAGAAGTAGAAAAGAGTGGCAAAGATATTGTACATTTGTAAATGTGCGCATGTACAAACTGTATATGTATGGGGAACGGTTTGGAGAGGGATAGGTGGGGTCTTCTTGTATTTGACTCCATGGGTTCATCATCTCCTCTTTTCTGTTTTAATGTGTATACTTCGCTCACAAGGTAATCTTTCGTAAACATATATGATAAATATATTATAAACTCTTTCCATACCTATACCTAATTAATTGTTTCTGAACGTTTTACCGGCATTTTAATATGCATAAAAAATATGATGCCATAAATTATTTTTCAAATTTATCATATCATAATAGACTAAATTCCCTATATTCTTACAAATGTTGTAGTGTTAAATCACATTGCATTTAATAAACATGATATTATATATTTAGACAATCTTTTATCAAGAATTGAAAGTATATATATAATGTGCCTGTTTGGCAACACTTTTTTTTCCGAAATAAGCCCTTATTTCCGGAAAAAAGTAGGGATGTGTGTACTTTTTCTGAAAATAAGTAACTTATTTTTTATTTTGAAGATAATATTTGATTTTAAAATTCTAAAATGAATATTTATCTTTAAAAAAAATATGAAAATATGTAAAAAATAAAAATAAAATAAATTATTTATTTTAAGTTTAAGGAATCCCAAACGACCCTTTGTTCCTCACAGGTCACAAGTGATGTGTCTTGTGAGGGCGTGGAATACTAAAATTGCTTGTTTCTTACCTAAGCTAAGAGATACATGTATATTTGCGTTCAGCGCAAATGATTTCTCTCATTCTCTCCTCTCACACGTGAATGAATGAAGATAACTAGCTAGATGTGTAGGGCGAGTAATGCTGTTTTTGTTTTGAACAGAGTAACTACTGGCGTTGCATGTTTTTGGCGTTGGAATAGAACGTCTCGCGAACACATTGGACTTTAAACTTGTGCTCTTTAATTTTCGAAATAGAAAGAAGACAATTTGAAAATAGGGTCTTTACAGCTAAATTCCAAATGAAACCATAATGGACTCTGAATATAACTCATCAAAAATTTGTTGAATATTTTCAGATATTATAAACCAACCTTTGTTAAAAAAATCGATTATGAACGAATTTGATAATCACTGTAGTACACGATTCACGAATTTAAAAATCGATTATGTATGGAAATTTTCAAAGTAGTGATTGATTCGATTGTATTATATTAACTATACCTAATTACTTATTTTCCTAATTTATAAATAATGTGAAATAAATGATAAATAAATATTTAACAATTAATGACTAGATGTATTTGTCTATGTGTATCTATTGTGATATTAGGAAAAATATCTTAAAATTAACCTTATAGTTCTTATTCTCTTTTGATTATGACCAACTCCGTCGATAAATTTGCAATTTTTTTTGAATTATTCCCAAAAGAAATTAAATTATACCAATCCAGCTAATAATTTATATTAAAAGCAATTTCTTTTTATTTACTCGTACGAAGTTTGATTTGAGTTAAATACCCTCTACCTACATAATTAAGTGTTACCCCCTCTATCCCATAATACATGTGATTTTTGGAGGAAAAAAAATTGTTCCAAAATATTTGTCACTCTCTTTTTTCAAAGTAAAATTTTAAAGATTTTTCCAAAAATTACTCTTGTATTATTATTTACAATGTTTGACTATTTTAAATATACAAATCATTCATGTTCATTTAATGCAACTATTAAGGGTAACAAGAAAACAAATTATTTATCTAACTTTTTCTAAACATGCATAATTTTTTTAAAAATTAAATGTAAAATGGGACGGAGAGAGTATTCTAAAATACCAATTGCAAAAGAAATATATGTAAATATCTATCTAGGAATATAATTACAATTGTATACGTTATTTCAAGATACTGTACAATTTACACATGTTTTGGAACATAGCCTATGTGTTCATCGTGGGGTTGTTTCGGGTTCGGCAAAAGCCTGGTGCTTTCTGCGCCCCAATTTTTGAATTTCAATTAATTTTTCGTACTTGTTCCGATTCTTAAGTAAGGATTATTTGGTCTCTTCTCCGCTCTGAATGGGTAAACAGGGATCTCTGTGAAAAATTGGTGAAATTTCTTCTTCATTTTTTTGCGTTTAAATCATATTCCATCATACAATTCTAATAGAAATTTATTTCATAAATTATAATACATATATTAATGTTTGAAATATTTTACCATATCTTAAATATTAACTTTAAATAACATTTATTTATAATATAAATAAATAAATAAATTTATTATAATAAAATAATATTATAATTTAAAAATTTTCAAACGAAAACTTGTGACGTAACTTATTGCCGTTTACATTATATATATGTATTTAAAATTTTGGTGTATCTTATGTTTCTTTTTCAAATTGTACTATCTTTTTCAAATTGTACTATCTTAATTAAAATGAAACTAATTTAAAAAAATTAGAATTAATCTTCACCCAATTTAGATCGGGGATTGAATTGGGATGGATGCTCCGCACTCGGCATAATTGGAGAAGAAAACTCTTACAAAAAATGTTCATAATTGAGCTAAACAAATTTATAGCATAAGGTATCCTAAGAAAGAAAGTATATTTTATAACACGAACGAGCTAGAATCATAGGTTTTTTGGAAATTCAGCAGCTAGGTATCCATAATTATAGTGTTTCTAAAAACTAGCCACGTATCAATCATCAAACCTATGAAAAAATGATTAAAGAAATGTAAAAAGACAGGACGTCAGTGAGTACATTGAATATAACATCAAAACTATATACTCCCTCCGTCTCTAAAAACTTTTCCTGTTAATCATGTGCGCGTTTGCCAACACACACTTTTTAATCGTTAATATCTTTAATTTCGTATTAATATTAAATATAAAATTTTTACTGTATTAAAGTACTCACAAATACGAATCAAACAAAATCACTCATGACTATATTTTGTCTTATAAATTATGTATAAATTAGTAGTCAATCGCTTACAATGAACAGTACAAAAAATCAAAACAGGAAACGTATTTTGTGACGGAGGGAGTATTAAATATCCTAGATTTTGCGCATGTTTTTTAAATGGTAAAATTAGCCTATCTGGAATTGGATTGATTAATTTTTTAGTTAAGTCATATATATTGAATTGAATTTGAACCTCATATCTTGCACGAGTTATTATATAATCGAAATATTTTTGATAACCTGTTTTGTTATTTTGATTAATCAAATATCTTACAATATTATATTAATATTTTATTAGATGTAAATTATAACTTAAAATTTTATATATTTATTTTAAGTATAATTTTTATATAACACATTATACCAGATACTACCTACATATACATATCAATTTTATGATCCTACATATACATATACATTAAATTTTTATTCAGTAAAAAAAATTTAAAAATAAGTTATGGAATTATACTTTATATGCATTTTAAAATACGTGTCGGACCTTGTCTCCGAAACATAAACAATTGGATGGGACGGAGGGAGTATATTTTTAAAAAATAAAACATATTTAATAATAATAAATATTTTTATATTTTAATATTAACCTGGTGCTTTGCACTGTGTGTGCGTGTGTGTGTATATATATATATATAGCCTGACCGCCCTTTTAGCAAAACTATAATATAATACAATTTATTAATACAAAAATCTATTATAAAATATATATTCCACAATTGAAAATTTTGACTTTAGCCTTGTCAAGTTTGATTATGGTGTTTTTGCTCTTCTCAACCTTTTCATCTTCCTTCTTGAATATTGGTCTTTTGCTGAATTTTCCGGTTCTTTTGTTAAATTTCATTCTTTTAAATTTTTTAGCAAACATAGTCATCATTTGTCTCATATTAATCTCATCATCAGAATCAGAGTTTGTGTCAATAGACTCTAACTCAACAATAATTTTACCCTTTTTCTTTGATTCTAACCTCTTGGGGTTCTTCCTCTTATTCTTTCTCAGACTCCATTAAGAGTGCCACAAACTTTGCTTTACCAACCTTCTTGTTCTTTCTTTGTTGCATCTCTAAATCATAAGTCTTGAGTCTGCCATAAAATTCTTCTAAAGAGATTTCATCTAAAACTCTGGCTTCCCTTATAGCAGTTGTTTTATTGTCCCATTTTTCAGGAAGGGCTCTTAGAAACTTGGTATTAGTATATTAAGAATCATATATTTTATCAAGAATAACCATCTCATTCAGGAGTGTGGTAACCTATCATACATCTCAGTGATTATTTCTCTAGTTTTTGCCTCAAAATATTCATACTCCTGAATTAGTAGAGACCTTGCATTCTTCTTGACATCCTTGGTTCCTTCATAGTGTACTTAAAGTTTTGTCCACATCTCCTTAGCAATTTTGCATGATATTACACAGTTTGTAAGAAAAAAGTCTAAACTGTTAAAGAAGATGTTTTTGACTTTTGCCTCTTTAAGAACATTCTCTTTGTCCTCTTTTGACCACTCAACTTTTAGTTTATCAATAAAGTGTTCACCAATGATCTTTCCTTCAATAGTAGTTTGAGGAACAAGTCTTGAGGGCATGTAAGGTCAATCATGAATCCTGTCAAGATAGTCAAGTTCTGTTGCTTCCAGATGGTGTAGTATCTTAACCTTCTAGTGGGTATATTCATTTCTTTTGAGCATAGAGATTTAGAATTGCCATTTTTGTTTCTAGACATCTTTGATCGATTTTAAACTTTAGGCTCTCATACCAAATGTTTTCCCAGTTATACAAGTAGAAGGGGGGTTGAATACTTGTGTCTACTTTTTGCCTGATTAAAATCAACTCAATATAAATTTAAGCTTCAAATTAAGAACAAAGATCAAAGATCAAACACAAATTATGAAGAAAAATTTTATTTGTATTATTGATGAATAAATACAAACTCTCATAGGGTGTACACAAACCCTAGCAGCTACTCTGTGTTTCTCACAACAACTCTCTATATCTCTATGCTCTCACAAAACTTCGACAAATATAATAAGTTACATAAAGTGTTTATATAGAAAGCTGTCTATTAACTAATAATGCAATTATAATTAATCAGGAATAGATTCCTATCTATTAGCTGATAGTTTCCTTCTGTAACTCTCCTTTCTTCCCATAGCATATTTGCAGCATATCTGCAATATATTTGCCTTTATCTTCGAAGACTTTCATTTAAAGTGATCACCTTCCAAATTCAGGTTCAACTTTACAGACTCTGAAAGACTTTAGACTCTGATGATCTTCAGTCTCTGACAGCCTATAGACTCTGATAGTCTATAGACCCTGATCAACTTCCAGACTCTGATTGACATCCACACTCTGGTTTTATTACTTCTGAAAATCTTCTAAGTATAAAAAGCCTTGATACCTGTACAAGGACTAATTAGATTCTGATTTTACATTTACTTGATCAGAGACTAGAGAGACTTATTATATTACAGATATATTTATGCTAGACTTTGTTATAGTATTTTGTACATCATGAAATGAATATATTCCTAACAATAACATTCTTGTAAAAGTTGGGTTACCCGGATAAATAGGAACTCCAGAATCCTTAACATCCGAACAAAATTGAGAAGCTTATGAATTTGGTTCTTCTTCGACGTTACTACTACCCGAGCCTTGTTCGTCATTATAATTTCCACCATTTAAATCTCATAATAATGTGTTAAAATCAAATGGTTCATCAACAACATCCTCTGAAACAAAATCTTCCGAGTTACACTTGCGTTTTTGCTTTTTAGTAGGTCATTTAGATTCACCATGTAAAATCCATACTTTATAATGTTTCATAATTCCACATTTATATAATTGAAGTTCGACCTCTTCAACTTTCAACCATTTAGAATTCTTACACTTAATACACGGTGATATAATATCTTTTCGGCATCCATCTCATTTTTACGAGCAAAATCCAAAAAAGATGCCACCTCATCCCATTATTCCGTACTTGTTGAAATAAAATTATTTTTCATACGTCGATTCATTCAATCTCGATTTTGATTTAACATCTAACATGAATATTACATATTTATTAAACAATTATTAAAAAATTATAATAAATCAACTAAATTATCAAACTACATGTATATTCATGCTCATTTATTACTATCAAACTTAATTATGAGAATACACACATATGGACGTATCTATATATACATATATTATATACATATATGTTATAAAAATAATGGAAATACGAAAACAAAAGTAAATAAAAAAGAATAATACTTACAATTAATGAGTTTTCAATCTTTCTCATTCTCAATTCTTCAAAATTTTAATATTTCACCAACTTTTTTTTTCACACACTCTCTCTCTTATTCAATAAATGAAGAAGGTGGGATAAAGAAGAAGTGCCCCAAATTACAAGACAAGGTTAAAACTGACCAACTTGTCCACATCGATCGGTTTTAAAATAATAAAATATTATAATGGTACAGCAGGTTGGTGGAAGCATTTATTACAGAGGAAAAACTGATCGACTACAGTGGTCGGATTAGGATGGTTGAAAACCGATCGACTACAGTGGTCGGATCATTATAATAATAAAATATTACAATGATTGATTTTTTTTTTAATTTTGGAAATCATGATCTGCCACTTTCATTCAATATTTATGATTTGCTATTGCTAATAATATATGTATTGAGTTTTAAGAATCCTCCATTATCTTAAATAGAATAAACTTGTCAGAAGGAAGAAGGTAATATTTTCTTACAATGAATTACATTTGATTAATTTATGTATATAAATCAAGAGAAAGGGTTCATCAATTCACATCGAAATAATGTGTTATGGTGTATATGAACACTTACAAGAATCTCTGTTTCTTATTTCATGTTCGTTATGGATTCATTATCAAGTTCAAATTTGTAAAGAACATCTAAAAAGAAACCTTCAACAGTAAGGTTTAAACATGAACTGTTTATTTCGATATATCAATCTTTTCAGACACTGATTATATTGTAATATCCTTTTCAGGGAGATGATGAGTTTATAAGAGTGACGGGGATGCAGCACCTGAGGTGGTTACGTTGAACTCTACGATGTGTGGTTCTGTAATCGTAAAATATATATTTATTCAATCATATACTAACTTAACAACAGATTGTAATAGATTGTGCTATCGTATCTCAAATAGGCAATTGACGAATATGATGTTCTACAAGAAATATGCATGACACACTTAGCAGACACGAATAGTACTTTTCTAGGATACGATCTATGGAGTTTTTGAGATCAAAATTCATTATTCTGAATGAAAAAGCTATTGTTTTTTAGAGTATAAGTTTTTTTAGTAGTCTATTAATATGTATTTGTATTCTTTTTTGCTCTAACACATTTATTTTTGAATCTTTGTAATAATATAAGCAGATGGTTTAGTTGAATAATATGCGACTTCATTTCGTTTTTTCTACGCTTACATCAAACTACAATGAACATCATTGGATTTGTTTTTGAGCAATATATTACAGAAACTGTGTTGGAAAATTAATGCGGAACATAAGAGAAAAGACATTTGTTCCTCCGTTTATTACAATTTATGAAAATATTATAAATTCTGAGACTTTGTTAAAAAATTATTTTTGTCATGAACTTGTGAGTACAAGGATGCCTTGGAGGAAGTAAATGTAAGTCACGAGAGTTAGATGTGGGATCTTCTTCCTTTGTTGTCTACAAGTCCAGATCAAGAGTTTATAAACGTGAATGAAGTCTTTATGCAACGGGCGTCGTTCGAGCAAAATTGCGAGGAAATGAAAGGTTTTAAGTAGTATGTTTTCCAGGATTCATGTTTCGTAGTTTATGTACACTGCCACGTCAGCGTGGGTCCCACTGCCACGTCAGCAGTGATGGCCCACTGGTGGGCCCCGCCAACCACGTCATCATGGGTCTCACTGCCACGTCAGTCGTGGTGGACCCCCCCACTGCCATGTCAGTACTAGCCCACTGCCACGCCACTAATTATTAAAAAAAATTAGTTAATGCAACATCATTCGTTAGTGTTGCATTCACTGCAACACCGTGAGTAATATGCAACACGAAATTTTATCTAATGCAATACTATTTTAGCATTGTTGCAAAAGAGCCAAAAATTTAGAGTTACCGCAACGTTTTCAGTACAACGCTTTCTAAAAACATTGACTATGAGCACTTATGGCGTAGTGAGACAATAAGATTAGTTGAAAATTATTGATCATGATTTTGTCTCCACGTCTTCATTAAAAATATGGTGTCCACGGAATTCAACTCAACTCTATATATATTTAAGCAAGGAAATTATAAAAAAATTTAAAAAAACGTAAATAGGATTGATCATAAACTTGTAAATTATAAAAACGAAACAGAGTTTCAATTCATTTTTATGTTTAAAATTTGATTTTTGAAAATAGTTCTCTTCATCACAATTAATTTTTTTAAAAAAATATTTTTTCCCGTTTTCAGTTTTTTATTCTTCGATCACTTGTAACTAATTAAGTTATAATCTATCAACTAATATAATTAAATAAATTTTCTAGAAATTATAAGTCATATTAAATAGTGGGTGATTGTTTCTTAATATATAAACACTAGATTTTAATCTACTTAAACTTCGTTTGGAATTGTTGGTAATGTGCTCTTAAAAAATGTTTAAAAGATGTCGTTCATAATATTTGGTATTAGATTATAATTTATATATTTTACTTGAAAGAGCGTTTAAAATTTTGAACACGAAAAGATTAAAATATATGTATTTTTCAACTTAAGTTATTTATAAGTTTAGACAAACGGTACCTAAGACTTTTTTAAAATAATATAAAAAATTCAGATATACAGTCTCCCGGAAGAAAAACATGCTAGAATTGAGATCACATCTTGTAATATGTTTTTCACATTGAACATTATTGTACATGATTTATTAAATTATTTTAATATATCTGTCTCTTTCGATGGGTCCATATATATTATAATTAACAATGTTACAGAATACGGTTGCTTGATCAATTACCATTGCAATAATAATTGCAAAAGCTTATCAATTATTTTAGCATAAAAAGTGAATGATCCATTGATTTGCACTTGAAGTAAAGCATGATGCCTTCGTGAGCCTTGTGTCTACATGTAATTCTAGTCTTCAATATGCTTTGAAGGTTTAGGAGTTTTACAACATATAGAAAACGAGAAAGAAATGCTAATAATTTTAATTCAAGCGCGGCGGCTTCAAAGTTCAATTTCAAAATCTCTGGAATCTTCAGAACCATATATGCGCGCACTTGCATGCAGGAAAAATTGAAAAATATTTAAAATATGGGTCATGTTTTTTTTGAAAAATATTTAAAATATGGGTCATGTTAATCACAGTGCTTAGGGGCATTGATAAGAATTAATTGTACATATTTTATTTATTATCTTCAAAAACATTTTTGAAATAGTTGGGTACTTTTTTACAATTCTAAAATTATGACAGTTTACCTTTTTATATATATCATTTCCATCATTTCTATTAGTAAATTAAAATAAGATATAAACAACTTTTAATCAAAATTACATAATGGGTTTAAATCACATGATTCTAGCCTAAATCACTTGAGAAATTTTTCTTTTTTTGTTTAGACATGTAAGTCTAGTGTGACCGGGAGTATTGCATTGGGATCGAGCACCTCTTAGTTTCTTTTGATCCAACTCTTTTACATCCTTGATGCATCTCTTTCTTGGACGACCTTTGTTTTGTAAATTATACTTTGTACAATTGTACATAGCTTGAACATGTCTATTATTTTGTAAATTATACTTTGTGACTACTAAAACCAAGTCTGCTCAAAATCTTCAATGAAATTTATCATGTAAAGTGCATAAAAGTTAGCACACCATTTTTTATACTCATTTTCTTAGGAGAGCTATGAACTTTGAAGTGATATGCCACATACAAAAACTATGTCTTGTAATAGGCATTTTACTGGAAATCGCTTCAGACATCCAAGGATCCTGATCTATTACAATAGTTTCTGGCGCTTTTTTCATTGTAGTTACAAAAAGGTTGCTTTCAAAAAAATAAACTCCCAAAAAATACACACCTTCATCAACCATTTAAATGTTTGTGTAGCTTCATTCCGAAGCAATGCACTTCCAAATAAAATTGTTTTGTCACGGTTGTTAATGCCAACAAAAAAAAATACAAAAGGCATGTCATATATATTTCTCTTATAATTAATTAATATAAAAAAGAACCGCATCCCTATACTTTTTAAACCATTCAAAACTTTGAGCATGACAAATTTTCTGGTCTCCGATCCTCTCATCCTCGATAATATGGATGTATTGAAAATTTTCATCTCTTTATTTTCCGTATCTTATATCTTCTATAAGCCTTTGCCATCATTAATTCCAATAATTTTTTTCATTTTAACAAATAAATATTGCGAACAACTCTTTCAATAAAAGAGAGATCATCACCATATTTTACCTATTTATGAAGTTCCATAACTTGAATTATTTGTCTGACACTAAACCCAGTTTCTTTAATATAATAAAATTTTATAAAGTTAAGTAAAGATACAATGGTTCTTATACATTTAGAGAGAAAATCCGACTGTCATTGTTATTTTTATAGTTAACCAAAGATCCAACGGTTCTTATATATTTATAAAAGATCCGACTACATTTGTTATTAATATAGTAAACCAAAGATTTAACAATTGTTATATGTTTGTAAAAGATCTAACGGCCATTATTTTTCCTATGGTCAGTCAATACTGCAAAAGATCCCAGGTTTTCTTATTATATAATAGTTATATAATAGTATAGATATCTCAACTGTAAATAAATGAGAATAATGCTGGGAGTGTTTCCGTAAATCATGCTTTCAAACTTCTAGAATGTAATTAGTTGGCATAATAGTTCTAATATTTGTAAGGTTTCATAGTCTGTGAGCTATCTGTGAAGTAGTAGCTAGCATTCTTCTTTAACAAGTTGATAATGCTTTCGGTCCTGCGACCGTGAAAGTCTCCAGCCATGGTGTCTTGATCGTGTGGTGTGTGCAAAACAATGTCTGACCGGGGTGGCCGTCAAGCACCTCCGACAAGCAGTACAGTTTCTTGAGAGAAGATATCAGAACTAATGCCTTGTGACTGAGTTTAATGCTTGGTGTTTTTATGTTTTAGAGTTTTTGGAGAGTAAGGGTGTGTCTGAGTGTTAATGTCATACATTTTTCTCTTTATTACAATCATATATATATATATATGATTCTGAGAGAGGGTGCAACTTACACGCCAGGTAAGTGTATTACCTGGTCCGGTGCCGCGCGCCTCCCTGTCTTATCGTCGTGCCAGGCTGCCTTTACTCCTTTTCCACCATGCTGTCTTTTGTCCTTTTGGTGGCTACTGTATAGTCCTTTGTCCTTTATTTCTTTCTTCACCATGTTGTCCTTGGGAGTGTAACGTGGAAGTCCGTTATATTTGTCTTCATACCTCAAGGTTATTTTACCATGTTTTTGTCAGTTATCGTCCTTTTATCCTTTGAGCGGCGCTTTTGTCTCCTGCCCGTTGAATAAAGATTATATCCCGGGTGTTTTACTCTCGGACTGGCGGATACTATCATTAATTGGTCTTTCTTTAACAAGTGTGCACTTGCGTCCTTCTTTAACAAGCAATTGCTCTTTCTCACTGTTATGTTGTTGATATTCTTTTTCTTCGTAGAATAATACCTCCTCCAATATGATAGCTGGGAAATTTAAGTCTCGTTATTTTGAAGGACATGGTGTAATCAAGACAGTTTGGGGCTGGCATCATGCATAATATTTAACATGGTGATCAGAGACCCATGTCTTTGAGCATTTTGATATATTTTTCTGACCTGGTGAATGCAGAGGGCATTAAGACGAACATAAAGCATGAACCATTTTGCAGCATCTCACCTGAAACATTGAATTACTACTAGAAAGGTTGATATTTCTAGAAATGTTGATATACATGCATTAATTTAATCCTATAGTGTGTTCATGTTAAACTTCTGCATTCTGGAACCTTATAGGGATGGGTTGACTCGTCGATCAATCATGTATAACTAAAACCAAATAGGTTTTTTTTGGACTAATTATTTGTGTTTATTAAATTAAATTAGTGTAATTTGGCAGCTATATTAATTTTGACACAAATCTGTGCCTCACAAGAACAATAGCAAAATTATTTGAAAGATGGCATGAAGAATGATGTTTTATCCTCGATAAGTCTCATGTGGATTACAATAAGGCTGCTCAATCTGGCCAATTAAGCACTTCCTCCTCAGCTGATCTAACAAATCAACCTACAACCACACTATAAGATTCTTCTAATCGTTGAAGATCGAGGATAAAGAGCTTCGTGTCCAGAGCCGGCTCCAAGGGGAGTTGGCATACAGTAGTATTTTGCCTAGGGCCTCCCAAGAATAAGGGCCCCACTTTCAAGTTCAAACTCTAATCCATATTTATTATTATATAATATATAATTTATAGTTTAATAATTATTTTTAGCATCAAATTCTAATGAATATTCTTTTTTATATTGATTATATAATTTTAGAAGTCTCACAAAAATGTATACTAATAATATTTAATAATACTAAATCTTATAGGATTTTTAATAATTTATATTAATTAATACAACTTTTTAATGATTAAATACATTTCATATAAATACTAGATTGTTATTTGAATACTAGAGTTTGGTGTAAATTTTTTATTAAATTTAATATTAATATAATAATATTTCCTCAGTCTCACTCATTATATCATTTTGAGTAAATTTTGGTTAAACTAATCAATTTTATAATTAAATTTGCTTAAATCTATACTATATTATTAAAATCAAAAGATTAAAAATTGGTTTTGGTCGGCACGGGCCTAAAAAATTATATGTGCATTACATACAATTTTATTTATTATATTATAATAGAAGTTCTAACTATATACATATTTATATTAACTAAAATTTTATTTTTAGACCCAAATTATAAATTTATTATAACACGTGTACAAATTATAATATATTTATATTAAATAGAATAATATTTATTGTACTTAATTTTATAAGGTCAAATGATAAAAATATTTATTTTAAATAAAAATCTATTTATCATACATAATTATAAACTATTATCAAAATAACTCTTTTAATTAATTTATATCACTCACATCTTTAATAGATTTATATAAAATAAGAAAATGTATTAACATAAATTCTTAATATTATAAAATTTTATATTAAATATTAATTAAAAAATAATTAAAAAATAAATTTACTTAAATATTTATATAATAAACTTGATATCCAAAAACTGCTCAGCAATAAAGTTATTATCATAGATTATATTTATCGTAATTTGAACAACAAATTTAGATTAGAACAAAATAAAGTAAATGGGGGGGGAATATTTTATTT
>QRFB01008414.1:693-19524 GCA_008931105.1 Oenanthe javanica
CATTTTGAACTTGTGATTTCTTTATGTTTTCCAAATTCTTCAACAAGCTCTTTGAACTTGGATCTCTATTACTGACATAAACATACTATCAATGTCCTGACACTTGATGCAATGGTCTGATTCATAAGTGACTAGTCTTGATAGTGTCTCTGCTTCTTGAATAGATTACCATTTTCAATTAGTAATGTGGCTTTCTAATCATTGCTTTCCTTCTTGTTCACTTGAAATCAATTTGTCTTATTGATACTGATAGTTATGATTTTGAATCTTTAAGTTACAAACCACTAAGGCATGAACAACTTTGTCTTGAACTTCTTTCAATGATTTCTTCTTTGTTTGATCATAGTTAACAAATTGAATTGTATCAATTACCTTGGCATCATAGTTAACATTGATCTCTTTGTGACTTCATGTTCTTGTTTGTCTTCTGGTTAAGTATCTTTTCTTTTAGTTGAGTTACATAAGTTATAGTGTTACAAGTTTAGACACTCTGCCTTTCATGAAGCCAGCAAGGATCAGGAGTACAACCCACAAGAACCTTCTACTCAAAGGGTTGAAGAAGTTGTTAATGCTCCAGTCACACAAGAACCATCCAATCAAAGTTTGGATGCAGGCACCCACACAAATTTAGAAGGTCTTGTTGTTGCTGATGCTGAAGGCCAATCTCTGGCAGAGGCAAGCCCACAAGAACCTTCACATCAAAGTGGTGAAGCAGCTGCTGATATGACTCAGGTCCCACAAGAACCAATCATCACTTTTATGATTGAAGACCAAGATCCTACTATTGGACAGCCAAACTCTGATGAAGCTCCACAGGCAAAATCTGGTGCTATCTTAGTACAACCAATTTTTGTACTGCCCATAGAGACTCCATCTACAAATTCTCAAGGTATAAACTCTGACTTTTCTTCAGCATTTACATTTTATGATTGCATAAGTTCAGAATTTATATTTCCTACCTTTACTGCTGAGATTATCATGGATAGTCCTGCAAAGGTTACCCCTATTTATGTGACTACAAATCTCCTTTCTCAGCCACATCTTATTTCTGTAGGACATTGTGTGTTAAGCCTTTCTAGTGAGTCTGCGGTAAAAAGTGTGAAAAACAGAATTAATGAGAGGCAGACACTGGATCTGGCAAAAGGAGAGGTAGAATTGAGAAAGAAGTTAGTTTCTTCTAGTGAGCAAAATCTAACTCTTAAAAGTTATGATATGTGTGATGTGAGAAGTAATGAGATTACATTAAAAAATCAGAGTGATTTAGGTTGTTCTGTTCCTCTTGCAGGTACTCAGAGTTTACCTATCCCTGCAAACTCTGATGCTGTGCTAAACTCTGACCAAGTCATAACCTGTGATGGGAAGGACATAGACTCTGATGAGCCTATTTTTGCTGATGAGGAAGTCACAAATCTGTCAATTCCTTTCACACAACGATACAATACAAAGAAATGGCTGATTAACTCTTATGATGCACTGGACAGGCTGAACATGAGTTATCCTGATTTCTTAGTGGTAGAGGAACTTCAAGGAGAGATTGAAGCTGTTTTAAATTCTGAGGGTATCCGTAGAGATTTTTCTTCTCAACCAGGAACTTCTCAAGCTGTGTTAGATTCTCTTTAGTAGACAATTTGGGATTGTTCTTGGAAATTTTCACATGAAACCATCTATTGGCCTCATATTCATGATTTGGTTACTCAGGCTGATACAGAAATTAATTCTGCCGAATTGAAGTCTATTTTAAAGGCTACTACTGTCTTATCTAAAGAACTTCACACTGAAGTTGATGCACTCAAGACTCCTCTCACTACAAACTATGCTTCTATTCAGACTTTGCAAAATTCTATGGAGCTCAAATTCAAAAATATCTCAGCCAAGCAGGATGCTTTGGAAACTAAAGTAGACACTTTGTCTAACTCTATCAGTTCTATGCAGGGGATGCTACACACCATAGTTGAACTTCTTACTGTCAGACAAGGGCCTGATGTCAGAAAGGGGGAGAGTTCAGATAAATGCAAGGAGGATGCTGCCCAAACACCTGATAAACCTGATGATGAAGATCACGGGAGTCACAGGGAGGGTAAACAAATTCTGAAGCAGCAAACTCTGATTAATGAAAGCCAAACTCTGTCAAACACTCAAACTCTGATGACACCAATCTCTGATAAACAGAAAAAGCAACAAACTCTGATAGAAACTGATTTAGCTTTTGCAAAGAGGCTTGAAGAGGAAGAAAAGCCTGAGAATATTAAGGAACAAAATCAGAAAGATGCAGAACTGGCAAAGAAGTTGTTTGAAGAAGAACATCCAGGAATGGATCCACTTGCTGTGGAAGCTGGATTGAAGAAGTCTGGAGCTGTTAGTGATCAAGTCCAGAAAAAGAGAAGAAATGTAAAGAAATGTCCAATTCAGAAAAAGGTACATGCTCAACAAAAGAAACCAGAATCTAAGCCTATAAAAATCAAAACTGTTGAAACTCCTAAGCCAGTTGATCAATCAAAACCAGTTTCAGAAATTCAAACAAGATCATCTGTAAGAATTCAACAAAAAGCTCCAACTAAACCAAAGACACCTCTCATTATGCAAGGAAAAACATTTCTACCAGGTGGATCTAGTTTTGATGTTGAAGAAGAAGAACAACAACAAGCATTGATCAGAAAGAAAAAGATTGTGTATCTGTGGACTACAACTCAAAGTCTGACTCTCAATGCCAGACTTGGTAAAAACAAGGGTGGTATTGGTGATCCTAAAGCCAAAATCTACAGAGGTGAAGCAAATATCTTCAGTGATCCTTTTTCTTTAAAGCACAATCCTAAGGAAGATTTGACTCAAGAGCATCTTGACAAATTGATATCTGTCAACATAGTGAAAGACATTTTTGATGGAGCTCAAGCCAAGGAAAAGCTTCTATATTTTCTAGAAGATGGAAGAGTTTTGAAGATTGCTGAAGAAAATCTGACTGATAAAGCATCTAAAGAACTTGAACATGTTCTGTATCTATTCAATGATGTAAATGAAGCAACTTCTAGGTGGAGGAAAACTCTTGAAGGAGTGATTGCTGAGAAGAAGAAGAATGAAAGGTTGATGAAGATAAAATCTGAAGAATATGAGCCTGGTTACTTACTTGAAGATGGAACAGAGAGAGCAATGAGAAAATGGGATGCAAAGGTCAAGATGGTGTTAGGGATACCTACACTAATTTTAAATCCTGATGGTATGAAGACCTGTTGCATTGCTTTGGATGAGAGAATGGAGAGGTCATCAATTTATGCTCTAAGGGCTGCTATATTACAAATAGATGAATCTTCTGAGCACATGAAAGAGTTGAAGGAGAAGCTAGTTGATTTGTTGAAAAATGCTGAAGAAAAGCTCCTGAATCAATTTCTGAAAAAAGACTTCTCTTACAGAAGAATCTGAATCTAGAAGGGAAAAACAAACTCTAATGCATTTGTCTTGGATTTCTGACATCATAAGTAAAATTTATGTTTTAATTCTTAAAGCATAAATTGGGGGAGATTGTTAGGAAGCAAACACTGATGATTGTCAGAGAATATCATATCAGAGTTTATGCTAACGTCATCAGAGTTTAAGGAAGCTGTTGGTCAGAGTTTACTCTAACAGAGAATGATCAAATCAGAGAATAACAAACTGACAGAGTTTAGCTTCAGAGTTTACCAGAAAAGGAAACAGACAAATCAGAGTCTGATTTGGATAGTAAGAAGGAATTCTAATGCAAGTCTAAATTACCTTATGAAAGCTATTCTAATCACAATCTATTTTGTAATTGTATTTGTAGCTGTGTCTATATAAACACAGAGATAGGTTATAATTCAATGTCGAATTATTTCAAGCAATATTCTTATAACCTAGCAGCTCTTGAGAACAAAGATTTTCTTGAGAGAGTTTTGTAACCTATTCATTATCTTTAATACAAAACATTTTTCATCTTTTACATACTTGTGTTCTTAATCGATTTATTGGTACTATTACATTCAACCTCCCTTCTGTAATAGTCTATCTTTCTGGGCAAACATCACACATTCAAGTATGCCACTTGGTTCTCATTTCTCTATGGATTATACTACGAAAATGTCTTAGATCCATAACCTATAATTCAAGTCCTTATAGAAAGGATGAATTACCAACAATTAGTTTCTAGAAATTTCATCAAGAGCCTACAAGCTTAGGCCTCAAACTTTCTATTTTCTAACAATCCCCCACAAATCTATAGTAGAAATGTATATCGAATTTTATCATGACATGTTTTTCAGAGTTGGTACCCTTCCGAATTTGAACCCTCCTAAGTCCTCTACTTCGATGGTCACCGGATCTAGATGAAATATTTCACCTTGAATCTCTATCCGTTTGGTGTAACCACACTCCATAGACAACGACATGTCAAAGGTTATGGTGATGATCTACGACTTTGAGACGTTAATGGTCATGTCTCGATCCTATTCATCGAATGCTTCGAGGAATAACCATTTCCTCTAATTGCGACCTCACAATAACATTCGCTTAGTTGAGCATTTCTAGAGATGTACTGCTAACATCTCATCATAATGACTTGACCCCATTCAGAATTCTTAAAACTCTTGATATACTTGCAGTAAACGTACCTTATAGGCTTTCAGGGGATAGACTCTAGATACATAAGTATCAATCTATTTTAAGGTACAATCGACTCACCCTTACGACTTGTTTTTACCACATTGAATACACTTCGAGGGATCTCCTCTAAGGTGTATTGGGTTCCATCATAGATGAATCATGTTAGGTTATCAGTTTCATCCCCAACCTCGACTTAAGGACTTCATCATGTTCAAGACCTTTAGTCAAAGGATCAGCTATATTATCTTGAGTTCCAATAAACTTAATAGTCATGATCCTATCAGACACTAAACCCCTTATAGACTTGATTCTAACTTGGATGTGTCTCTTTATTTTTGCGTTATATTTTCTACTATTTATCTTGTCGATAGTAGTAAGCAGTCTGCTTACTACAGGAATCACAGACATAAGTCCACGCAACCATTCAGCCTCCGTCCCCGTGGCATCTAATGCACACAACTCAGCCTCAAAAGTAGACCGAGTTACAATAGTCTGTCTAGTAGACTTCCATCATATTGCTCCACCCGCTAAGGTAAACACATATCCAGTCACTCCATTGGAACCAAATTTCTTAGCTAGCCAACTCACATCAATATACCCTTCAAGTACACCAGGACGTCTCCTATAGTGCAACCCAAGGTATATGGTACCTTTCAGATATCTAAGAACTCTATCAAGAGCCTCCCAATGAGTCTTGTTTAGACAACTTGTATATCTCGCCAACTTAGACACAGAATAAGAAATGTCTAGTCTAGTACCTTTAACAAAATACTGCAAACTCCCAATAATCTGAGAATACCTTAACTGAGACACAGGAACTCCTGACTTATTCTTGACCAGAGCAACTTTTGAATCATATGGTGTGCTTGCGATTCTACAATTTGAATAACCATACTTCTCAGGTATAGATTTCTCTATATAATGAGATTGTGACAAGGTTATTCCATCAGCTGACTGAGTCAACTTGATACCAAGAATCACACTAGCAAAACCCATATCTTTCATTTTAAAGTACCTTTTCAAGAAACTTTTTGTCTCGTTAATAATCTCAATATTGGTTCCAAACAACAAAATATCATCAACATACAGACATAACACAATACTCATATTACCTCTAACCTTATAGTAGACACACTTGTCACTTTCATTAACTAAAAAATCAGAAGCTAAAATTGTATCATCAAACTTTTTATGCCAGTCTCTAGGAGCTTGTTTCAGGCCATAGATAGATTTGAATAATTTACACACTTTTCATTTGTTACCATATGCAACAAATCCATCAGGATGATCCATATAAATCTCTTCTTGAAGATCACCATGAAGAAAAGTTGTATTTACATCCATTTGATGGATGATAAGACCATGTACGGACGCCAATGCTACAAGCATTCTGATTGTTGTCATTCTTGCAACATAAGAGTAAGTATCAAAGTAATCAATTCCTTCCCTTTGCCTAAAGCCCTTGGCAACCAACCTGGCCTTATACTTATCAATTGAGCCATCCGGTTCAATTTCCTTTTGAAAATCCATTTGCATCCTATAGTAGTACACCCAGAAGGGAGATCAACTAATTTCCATGTCCCATTAGAGAAAATAGAATCCATTTCACTCTTTACAGCGCCTTTCCAATGCCTTGATTATGAAGAATCCATGGCTTGTTAAAAAATCAAAGGTTCATCCTCGATATTGTAAGTGATAAAATCACTTCCAAAGTCCTTGGCAACCTTAACACGCTTACTCCTTCTAGGTTCCTCTACTTCATTTTGAGTAGAGCTACTACTAGGATCTACCCCCACATTTGTCATCTTTTCCACATGATTAAGAATGGAACTCAATGTGAGAGTAGGATCATCATCATAAATATTCAGAGGTATACCAGTCTTCATAGAGAACACTTCTTTAAAGAAAGTTGCATCACAAAATTCAACTATAGTGTTGGCCACAATTCCATCTATGTCAGATTTTACTACTAAAAATCTCATAGCAGTTGTGGTCTCAATATAGCCCAGAAAGATCACATCAACAGTTTTGGGTCCTAGTTTCTTTATCTTGTGTTCTGGGACAAGTACCTTAGCCAGGCACCCCCATACACGAAGATATTTCAAACCAGTCTTTCTGCCTTTCTATAATTTATAAGATGTCTTGTCCATATGTTTCAGAGGGACTCTATTCAGAATATGGCAATCCGTATTCAGAGCCTCTCCCAACATGTACTTAGGTAACCCAAAATTAATAAGCATACTATTAATCATATCTTTAAAAGTTCTGTTCTTTCATCCTGTCACCCCTTTCGACTCAGATGCGTAGGACGGAGTTACCTCATGAACTATACCATTGTTTTTGCAAAATTCATCAAATGAGGCACTCTTTTACTCACCACCTCTATTGGATCTCAAACGTTTAAGTTTCTTACCAGTTTGAGTTTCAGCTTCATTTTTATACATAATGAATTTTTTATGTGCTTCATCTTTATGTTTAATCAAATAAACATAACAATATCTACTACAATCATCTATAAAGGTAATAGAATATCGTTTATTATCTTTAGTCAATATGCCATTAAACTCTCATATGTCAGTGTGAATTAAGTCCAATATTTCGGAATCCTTTACAACATTATGAAAAGGTTTTCTTATTTGTTTAGCCATCACACATACCTGACATTTAGATTTCTTATCAATAGCATGCTTTGGAATCAACTCTAAATTCATCATATTCTTTATAGCACCAAAATTTATATGACCAAGACGAGAGTGCCACAAATCAGCTGATTCAACACAATTAACAGAAGGAGAAACACTTTCATTAATTAAACCACCATGCAAAGGTTCAACATTAATTAAAAATAAACCATTTGACATATAACCTTTGCAAAGAAAACCCCAGTATGTGTAATAACTACTTTATTATACTTCAAAGAAAGTTTAAATCCAACCTTAACTAAACAAGACCCACCTATGATATTTCTACGAATTTTAGGAACATGATTCACATTAGTCAAGGATAGAATACGCCTAGAAGTAAACTTCAAGTCCACGTTTCCTGTTCCATGCACTTGTGCAACACTTGCATTCTCCATCGTCACTATCTTCCCATGAATTTATTTATAAGATACAAATAGAGTTTTGTTAGCACAAATGTGCACATTAGCTCCATTATCAACCAATCATTCATGAGACAGATAAGTGGATAATAGTACTGACTTGTAGGTAACATACTCGTCATTGGTTTCAAAAGCACCAGCTTCACCAATAATCATGTTAACCACAGGCCCCACAGTGGTTCCAAGTCCAAGCACATTATTTGCTTGAGCTACCACATTAGATTTATTTACTTTCTTATTTGATTTCTTAGCCTTGTTATTGTCTATATCAGTTTTAGTGTTACTATTCTTAGTGTTCAACTTTCTTTTCATACCAGCTGTTATTACATTCACCTTCGTCTCCCACTTTTAGTGGGCATCACATGTCCCTATTTAGACTTGTGTTGCTCCTGAACAGAGTTGTCCAACATCAGGTTAGTCCACGTGATCTCGCCTTTCTTCCTTTTCAGGGATAGAGCAAACTCTTCCCAAGACTTAGGGAGTTTTTCAATCACGGACATCACTCGAAATTTTTCAGGAAGATCCATGTCGGACTCCTTCAATGCATGGACAAACATCTCAAACTCATGCACTTGCTCAGTCATGGATTTTGTATCCACCAGTTTGAAATCAAAAAACTTAGCCACAAAATACGTATCAAGACCCTGAGAGTCAGTATTATGTGTCTGGTCCAGCTTTTTCCATAAAAGCTTAGCATTATAGGCATCTGATGAATAAAAATCAAATAGAGTGTTCGCTAAAGCTGCAAGAATTGCGGCCCTAGCCACTCCATCTTTCTCAGCCCACATTGCATAAACTTTCAAAGTCT
Organism: Oenanthe javanica; assembly: GCA_008931105.1. Taxonomy (NCBI): domain Eukaryota; kingdom Viridiplantae; phylum Streptophyta; class Magnoliopsida; order Apiales; family Apiaceae; genus Oenanthe; species Oenanthe javanica. The sequence goes on from QRFB01008414.1 coordinate 9,213, forward strand.
CAGCATTTCCTTGATCAACAATAGATTGATCATACTGTATCACTAGCCATAGACCCTTAACCATAACCACAACTTCATTTTCTTTTCCTACCGTGAAAAGCCGACACCATCACTAAATTTCTCAGGCATGTCTGAGAGATCAATGGGTTATGGGAAACGATACATGGTCCAATCAATAGTGGGTATGAAAGGCATATGATAAGGCCTATTTGTAATTATTAGATGACAACTCAACTCAGATTAGAAAGAAAAATAAATAATAAATGTGATAACAGAAATCAAGTCGAAGAATGTCAACTAGACACGAAAAATCAGAATATCAGAAGGATTCTGACAAGACTGCTACTCTACACGGAAAGAAGTTCAATAATATGTTCAAGTGTCGGTGTAAAATAAAGAAGTAGTATTTCAGAAGAGTACAGAAGATTCCAAGTGGCTACTACAAAAAGATTCCAAGAAAAGATATTATTGAAGACAAAGTTAGAAGCAAGAACAAGATAGAATATCACAGTTTTTAAAGTTAAAAGATGAAGAATATTTATTTAGTATGACACAAATAAACCAGACAATACATTTGTGTTTCAACTAAATTAAGAAATATTTTTCACCTAAGCTCAAGTGATTTTCAGACAGAAGATAATGAAAACAGGAAGATTCAAGTCAAATCTACAATGGTTGTGTAGTGAAGAAACTAAATTAATTCTACTATTAAAAGTTAATTAATTATTTAATTTATCTACTTAAATTAATTCACCTTGAATTAATTTAATTTTTAAATTATTTAATTAAAATTTGGTAGAATTAATTAAGTTAAAAAGAGCATTTTATTTATTAATTAAAGAAAGTCTTGCTGCATTATTAATTAAAAGACTTATCGAATTTAATTCAATAAGACTAATTAAAAGTCTTACCGAATTAACTTGGCAAGACCTTTTAAGAAGTCTTACCGAATTAATTCAATAAGACTTATTAAAAGTCTTACCGAGTGTTCTTGTAAGACTTTTTGAAAAGTCTTACCGAAAATTAGAAAGTCTTACCGAGCTTAGAAAGTCTTGTCCATCTAATTTAAAAAGTATTAAAGGCTATTTAATAAAGTCTTCTGATTTTTTAAATAAATTTTATTCAAAAGTCTTGCTAGCTACCACCACTATAAATATGAGGATCATGGCTTTATTATTTCAATAAGAAAATATTCAAATTCAGTAATTTGTCTGCAAAGTTATATTCACAGACTTTCTGTGTTGGTTTGAATTCTTAATTCCTTAAGTAGAACAATTTATGTAAAATTTGTTCTAAGGAATTAAAAAAATATTCTACGGAATATTGAAATACCCTTTCAAGTTTAATATACGTATTTAACTTGAATCTTGTTTAAATACTTTTAATTATTCTTGATAATTAAAATATTATTTTAAATAAGAATAATCCGTGAGAAAATCTTAAGATTGTATTCAACACCCCTTCTACAATCTTATATAGGGACCAATAATTGGTATCAAAGCCATCTGATTGATGTACAAATCAAGATCTATATCTCAGTGAAGCTCACAGTGCCGAAGCTATTTGAACTCTGATTGTTTAGAGGCCTTGATAAATAAATTTATTTTATAATTTTAAATTTAGATAAATTTATTTTTTTAATTTTATTTAAATAAATTTATTTTATAAATTTTATTTAAATGAGTTTATTACTTAAATTTGAAAAGCCTTATTTTATAAACTTAATTTAAATAAATTTATTTTATAAATTTATTTTATAAATTTAAATAGATTTACTTTTATAATTTAAATTTGTTTAATTAAATTTATTTTATGAATTCAAATTTCGATAAATTCATTTTATAAATTTTATTTAAATAAATTTATCTTATAAATTTAATTTAAATTAGTTTATTATTTAAACTTGAAAAGGTTGATTTTATAAACTTAATTTAAATAAATTTATTTTATAAATTTAATTTAAGTAAATTTATTATTTAAATTTATATAGATTTATTTTATAATCTAAAGTTATTAAAAATCTTGGTCCATTTTTGAATTCGGAAGCAGCTGGATTTCTTCCGATAGTCATCAAGTTAGCTGTTAGTCCACTCCGATAGTTAGCTTTTTTTGTTATTTTTGATTTATTTGTTTTTTATAGAAAATTTAATATTCTTAAAATTAAATTTTTCTTAAATATTTATTTTTAATTAATTTATTTTCTAAGAAAATTAAAAATTTTGGAAATTTAAAATTTTCTTAAATATTAAATTAAGGGTGATTAAGGGACTTGTAGTTGAAGAATTCTTCGTTTTGACTCAGAATTAATTCTCAGAGCTTATGACCTTGTTTCGAGGAAAGTGGTCATTTCATATTAGTAGGTTTATTTCGGAGGGTTTGGATTTTATTGTGGATGTTACTATTGTTTATGTTATAGTTCCACAAACTGCTCAAATGTAAATAAAGGATAGATTTATTAGTAGGGAACTCTGTTGAATTTTCTCTAACTCTACTGATCATTCTAGTTTTTGTACAATTGTACTTGTATAAAACAGATTTAAGAATCGTTAAAGGTCACAACCAAATGAACATATGAGGTTAAAGAATACAAGACTGAACTTCATGTTATCTCTGCATGTACGGAGTATCTTATGCAAAGAATGAGGATAATATAAGTTCGTGCTAGCCCTACCAAGATCGTCTAAGTCATGGGATTATTTTCAGTTATCTTTAGAAAATTGATTGGAGTACTGAAAACCTATGAACTGGAAAAAGAACCATTTAAGGCTGTATTTGGTAATGGTAAATGGGTTGGTACATCAATTGTTCTTGTGGTTAAGGAATCCAATTCAAGTTCAATTTTGGATAGCTGCAAGACAGTGATGGTCTATAGGTGCAACATCGGGTGCTGCAACAAAACTTCAGTTTTTATGAAGACTTTACAAGCATTCAAGGATAGGGACTTATTCTTTGAACTAAGACAAGGATGTTGCAGTATTGAATGAGCATCAAGCTAAACTTATTTTGCTGAAGGAAAGAGATTAGATGACTCAGATGATTCAGAGAAAAAAATGCAATCTTGCTCTAATAGCAATCTCTGAAGATAATTCACTCTAGTAATCTCAGGTATGAATTTTTTTTTTCTATCAATGCAATGATTAATTCTACAATATGAAATACATAATTAAGATCTTAGAGGTTAAATGTTTATCATACACAGTAGCACTATAACATGTCAACAAGATGAAGACTGTTGGATATGTTTTTAAGAACACTCTTCAAGATGGTAGAAATGTTAATCTGGTGTATGTTACATTAGAAGATCTTACATGTGTTAAGAATTATTTGAGAATTAAGATAATTGCAATGGTGAGAATAAAATCTTTTCTTATAGCTTTAAAGTCTTAGACTAATAACCAAGTTTCAGAATCCCTAGAACAATTAGATTTGCTTATTTAATCATGAATTGCTTGTTTATGATAAGAAATAAATTGAAGGTTATACGGGAATTATTTAGGAGTTCAGTTAAAAATTGTTATATCTAAAACTGACTTAGGTAATTAGAGATAGTTAAAATGTTAGACAACAATAGAAATGGATTAGACAAAATTAGTAATTAAATTGTTAGTTCTTCTATTCCATGTGCTTTTAGAAAATTATTGAATATCTGTAAATCTGCTTGACACCTGGTACACTTGTGTAGAATGGTTAGAGTAGATAGTACTGAATTTTTTAATATGCATAACATGCCTGAATTGCATAATTCTTATCTATAATGCATTGAAGCTGAATGTTACCATGTGTTCTTATTTTCATGCTTGTTTATTTAAAGTTGAAAATGCATATCTTAGGACTTGCCTAATCTTAGGCAAGACATGTATAAGAATCACAATAGGGTAAAGACTGTTAATCCATCTAAAGTTAGGTTAGAATCACTAATCTCATAGCCTTAAGAGTACCTTGTCAAGGCTGTTGTAAATGAGAAGTGATCAGTCAAAGAAAAGTTTGTACATGTTAAGGTTGAAGTTGTTGTTACCACTACTGAAAACAATATCTCTAACCCATCTGGACTCAATTGAAGTTGAGTACCAAGAAACTTAATCATTTGTGATTGCAAAGTATGTAACAAAAGACAAAAGTTATGTGAATTCGTGACAATTATTGTTCGAGGCATATGAGTAGCATTAAATCTCTACTATCACAGTTGGCTGTAATTCTGTGTTCCAGATGATCTGCAGTGTTAGCACGAACTTCCTGTAATCTCTCTGTAGAATAATCTTTAAGGCTTGTACTGAGATTCCAGGTAGTCCAGTTTGTTCTCCTTCACTACTTCAAACCCCTAAGATTTTTCATCCAAAAATTCAACTCAAATTAACCAAAAACTGTACCCAAATTAATCTCTCCTTTTGCAGCTTCCAAAATATTAGTGGAATCCTATGGAGAAAACCTCTGAGAAAATTAATACCATAACTTCTTCAGCCTGTTCCAGAATTAACTTCATTGGATAATATTCAGTCAAATTCAATTGTCTTCAATACCCGGAAAAATCTTCAACTACAAACCCATTGAGCACCCTCGAATTAATATTTAAGAAAAATTTAGATGTACAAAATTTTTAATTTTCTTAGAAAATAAATTAATCAAAAATAAAAATATACAACAAATTAATTTTCAAGAATTTTGAATTTTCTTAAAAATTAAAATATCGTAAATTAATATTTAAGAAAAAATTTAGTTTTCAAGAATTTTAAATTTTATGGAAAAATAAATAAATCTAAAATAAAAATTAAAAATTAAATGGTACAAAACTCGAGGTACCAAACTGCATTTTGGGTGTTAGTGGCGCCAAGCTATTTTTAGTGGCGCCTCATACATCTGTACAGGAGGAGAGGCGCAACTAAAATAACTGATTATCAAGTGGCGCCTAACTTGGGCAAACCCTGTACCAGTGCAACATGTTTTATACCTTAGAAATTTTGTAGCCACTTAGTAATACAGGCGAGTGTAATATTTTGTTGCGCTAAAATTTGAATGTAAACAAGTGGCGCCAGTGCTTTGTTGCGCTGAAAACTCGCGTGTGTATTACATTCACTTACCCAAACACAAATCATATGCACTGATTTAACTTGATTGAATAACAAAAATGGACCATATTAATTGATTTACGTATAAACTTTATTTTATTAAAATTTATAAAATAAACTAATTAAAATTTATAAAATAACTAATGAGAGTTTATAAAATAAATTTTACAAAAGTTTATAAAATAAATTTTATTTAAAATTTATAAAATAAACTAATTAAAATTTATAACATAAACTAATAAAAGTTTATAAAATAAATTTTATAAAGTTTATAAAATAAACTTATTAAAAGTTTATAATTAAACTTATTTAACAAGGCCTCTAAATATTCTGAGTCCAACCAGCTTCGACACCCTGAGCTTCACTGGGTTACAGATCCTGATTTGTATATCAATCAGTAAGCTCTAATACCAATTGTTGGGTCCCGAAGTATCGTAGAAGGGGGGTTGAATACGATACTCACAATAATTTAAATTCTTTTCGGAATTTGCGGATAAATAAATTATTGCTTCAGAGTGGGTTTGGCCATTTGTAGTGTTTAGGTGAGCTGCCTACTAATTTTCTGTGTGTCCGGATAAATCAATTAGGTTCAAGAAAATTAGCAAGTAAATTATGGAGACAAGTTTCCGGGAATATATCTTTCATATATAAACCCAGAGGGGTGCTACACCCAGTTAAAAATATAACTGGCTTCCAAAGAAAAAATTAGTTATTGGCTACTAATATTGAAAAGCGAAGTATTTTCTAAGTTATGTGTATAAAATTCTCAATATTTTATATAATTAGAAATCACACACTAACACAAATACCAAATCACATTCCTAATTCCCTGTTACATAGTTCTAATGATTACATGCAAGGGGAGATATAATGAATTTGGCTACATTGGTGATTTGGAAGACAATTGAATGTCTAAGGAAAATTTAGTAATATGCAACGGAATTGCATGCATATCACCCAGGATACCTGACTCTGATACTTGGTTATCTAGTCAGAAATTACTACTTCTTTGTATTCTAATAATTGATATTCTATCAATTGGTATCTAACATCAAGAAACCTACTTCTGAAACACAAGAAATGTTACTCAACTAAGGGGGAAGAAATTTCTTCTGTAGAGGATTACTCAACTAAGGGGGAGAATTGTTGAACAAGAAAAGGGGGTATATAACAACATGCTTGGATTGGATAGAATTAGTGATTATTTATTAATTCTTCTATTCCATTTGATTTTAGAAAATTCTTGTATATATGATAAACTGGATTTTCTAAAATGCATAACATGTCATAGTTTGCATATTTTATATCTGCGACGGTTTAATGCTGAATGTATGACATGTCTGCTGTTACTTCTATTTAAATGGTTGAACAAGAAAAGTGTTGAGTAATTCACCTTAGGTGAGAAGTGAAGACAGAAGTTGGAGAAATAGAGGAGAAGTGGTAACAAGAGAACAAGACTTCATCCCTACCATCCTAAGGGGGAGTAGTGATGAGTTTGAGAAATGAAGATAATACTACTTGTATAATATGTTCAGTGCTAGAGGAACAAACATCTTTCATTTCAGTTACTCAAGAAATCTGGAAATGTAGAATCTTAACCAGAGAAACCAGCCACTGAAGATGTACCATTGACACCCATACACAAAAGTTCAACTCTAGAAGAATGTGAAGTTGATACTTCTGAAGTTGGTAGTTGTAGATAAGTCAAGATAGAACTTTGTAAAATATGTTCAGTCTAGAGAAACATATATCTTATATTTATCTTTCATGTTTGCATCTGGAAAATTGTTAAATATAATTCCAGAACTTTTTATTATTTACAGTTCTAAATGTTTTATTATTTTCTTATTTGTTAGTTGGAATATCATCTAAGAATTTGTGTGTTAAATATTTAACAATAAATAGGGGGAGATTGAAAGGCATGCGATAAAGCCTATTTGTAATTATTAGATGACAACTCAACTCAGATTAGAAAGGGAAGTAAATAATAAATGTGATAACAGGAATCAAGTCGGAGAATGTCAACTAGACACAAAGAATCAGAATATCAGAAGAATTCTGACAAGACTGCTACTCTACACTGAAATAAGTTCATTAATATGTTCAAGTGTTAGTGTAAAATAAAGAAGTAGTATTTCAGAAGAGTTCAGAAGATTCCAAGTGGCTACTACAAAAAGATTCCAAGAAAAGAAATTATTGAAGACAAAGCTAGAAGCAAGAACAAGACAGAAGATCACAGCTTTTAAAGTTAAAAGATGAAAAATATTTATTTAGTATGACACAAATGAATCAGACAGTACATTTGTGTGTCAACTAAATTAATAAATATTTTTCACCTAAGCTCAAGTGATTTTCAGACAGAAGAGAGTGAGACATGAAGATTCAAGTCAAATCTACAGTGGTTGTGCAGTGAAGAAACTAAATTAATTCTACTATCAAAAGTTAATTAATTATTTAATTTATCTACTTAAATTAATTCACCTTGAATTAATTTAATTTATAAATTATTTAATTAAAAATTGGTGGAATTAATTAAGTTAAAAAGAGCATTTTATTTATTAATTAAAGAAATGAAAGGCATATGACTAGGCCTATTTGTAATAATTAGATGACAATTCAACTCAATAAGAAAGAGAAGTAAATAATAAGTACGATAACAGGAATTAAGACAAACAAAGTTAACTAGACACAAAGAATCCTAAGAATCAGAAGTATTCCAAAGAAGCTGCTACTTATCACCGGAAGAAGTTCATTAAAATGTTCAAGCGTCAGTGAAAAATAAGGAAGTAGTGTTTCAGAAGATTCAGAAGATTTCGCCTAAGATAGATTCAACTCAGCCATATGATGTAGAAGAAGAGATAGTAGATCCAGTTGAGTTGGAAGTTCAATGGGAATTAGCTCGTGCTAAGCAAAGAAGATTATATAGAGAACCTATTGCAACTGAAACATCAGAAGCTGAAGAGGTACCAAGAACACCAGTGCATAAAAGTTCTAATTTAGAAGAAGGTGAAGTTGATACCACTGAAGACTGAAGACTTAGATAGGACAAGATAGAAAAATTATGTAATATTTTTTCAGTGCTAGAGGAACAACTATCTTGTATTTTATCTTTCAAAACATGAATCTGGAAAATTGTTAAATATAATACCAGAACTTTATTTATTATTTACAGTTTTTACATGTCTTAATTACTTTCTTAGTTGTTATTTGAGTTATCCTCTAGGAATTTGTATGTTAAATGATTAACAACAAATAGGGGGAGATTGAAAGGCATATGACTATGCCTATTTGTAATAATTAGATGACAATTCAACTCAATAAGAAAGAGAAGTAAATAATAAATACGATAACAGGAATCAAGACAAACAAAGTTAACTAGACACAAAGAATCCTAAGAATCAGAAGTATTCCAAAGAAGCTGCTACTTATCACTGGAAGAAGTTCATTAAAATGTTCAAGCGTCAGTGAAAAATAAGGAAGTAGGGTTTCAGAAGATTCAGAAGATTTCAAGTGCCTACTATAGAATGATTCCAAGAAAAGAAGATATTGAAGACAAAGAAAGAAGCAAGAAGAAGATAAAAGATCACAGCTATTAATGTTAAAAAGGTGATGAATATTTATTTAGTATGACACAAATGAATCAGACAATACATTTGTGTGTCAACTAATTAAATAAATATTTATCACCTAGCTCAAGTGATTTTCAAACAGAAGACAGGAAGACTCAGGACAAATCAACAAGGATTGTGCAGTGAAAAAACTAAATTAATTTCACTATCAAGAGTTAATTAATAATTTAATTTATCTACTTAAATTAATTCACCTTGAATTAATTTAATTTATAAATTATTTTATTAATAATTTGTGGAATTAATTGAGTTAAAAGAAGATTTAATTTTACAAATTAAGAAAGTATTGCTGCATTTTATTAAATAGAATTACCGAATTATTTCGGTAAGACTTTTAAAAAGTCTTACCGAATTATCCCGGTAAGACCTTTTGAGAAGTCTTACCGAATTATCTCGGTAAGACATTTCAAAAGTCTTACCGAAATAATCCAGTAAGACCTTTTTCAAAAGTCTTACCGAATTAAATCGGTAAGACTTTTAAGAAAGTCTTACCGAGCAAACACTTGGCTAGGCAAGACTTTTCAAAAGTCTTACCGAGTTTTGAAAAGTCTTACCGAGAATCAAAAGTATTGCCCCGCAGTTTTTAAAAGTCTTACAGGCTTATTTTAAAAGGTCTTTTGATTTTTTAAATAAGTTTTATTCAAAAGTCTTGCTGAGTTTTTCCTCTATATATATGAGGATCTTGCATTCATTATTTCAGTTGATTAAGAAGATTGAAAACAGTTCAAATTCAGAAATTTGTCTGCATTGTAATATTCACAGATTTCTGTGCAATTTTGGAATATAATTTGATTAACCCAAACACTTCATGTCGAATTCGTTCTAGATCACTTTATCAATTATATACAGTTTTCATCAGATTAATTTTGTAATACTTTTCAAGTTAAAATTATATCTTCTACTTGAATAGTATTTCATTAAAATTAATATTTCGTGATTAATAAAAATAATATTTTTAAATCCAAAATACAGTGACTATTTTTAGATATTGTATTCAACCCCCCCCCCCTCTACAATATCAGGGACCAACAATTGGCATCAGAGCTGGTTGATATTATTTATCAGATCCAAACCAAAAATTCCGCAACTCATACAAACATAAAAAATTATTTTTAATTCGAAATAATTTTTTATTCGAAATAATTTTTTCTTTCTAAAAATTATTTTTGATCAAAAATTGTTTTCAGTCAAAAATTAAAATATTTTTTGAAACACTTAATTTTTAATCTTAATTAAAGATGAGTACCCAGAAAGTGACTAGTATCAAAATTCCACAGTTCGACCGAGAACACTACAACTTGTGGAAACATAAAATGCTACTATTTATCGGGATTGCAAATCCCAAGTACGCATTAGTCATGGCCAAAGGTGTTGAGCCCCCTATATAAGTTATTCTTGAACATCAGGTAGATGGGGTCGTAATCCCCCGCAGACAGTTTCTGAAAAGTCCGGAAGACTATACAGAAGATGAAGNAGAGTCTTACGAAGAGCTCAAAGAGAAGTATGATGCGCTCGTAAAAAAACATCAAGGAAAGTCCTATCTAGCAGAGGGCAGAAGCTGGGATGACTCAGATAATGATGATGAGGAAGATCTGGGAAATCTTGCTCTTATGGCTTCAT
>QRFB01008416.1:0-15507 GCA_008931105.1 Oenanthe javanica
TTATAAAATAAATTCAATTTAAAATTTATAAAATAAACTAATTAAAATTTATAACATAAACTTATAAAAGTTTATCAAATAAATTTATAAAAGTTTATAAAATAAAATCAATTTAAAATTTATAAAATAAACTAAGTAAAATTTATTAAACCGTAACCTTGATAATTGTATGTGTCGACTCAATCTCCCCTTATTCGCCTTAGAAATTTTTCTAGCCTTGCTCAAGAGTATATGTGTAGACTGCAAGGTTTTGTATGCTTTGTACTTGAGCAAATGTCATATGTGTCGATGAACAAGACCATCTGAAATACCTTAGAAAGATTTCTACTCCTTTTAAAGCTAAGTGTCGACAAAAGTTGTACACTTGCATTGTTTTGACCAAGAAGCCTCGCGCGTGCTTTTAAAAAAATAAACATGACTCCCATTCAAGTCACTTGTAAGTCTATAACCCATGTCCGAATGAAGTATTAAAAAAATGGATCACTTTTTGTTAAATAAATTTAAATCTTAAACTTTATTAAATTTATAAAATAAACTAATTAAAATTTATAATAAAAACTAATAAAAGTTTATAATTTTTTTTATAAAATAATTTTAATATTAAATTTATAAAGTAAACTAATTAAAATTTATAATATAAACTTATAAAAGTTTATAAAACAAATTTTATAGAAGTTTATAAAATAAATTTAATATGAAATTTATAAAATAAACTAATTAAAATTTATAAACTAAACTAATAAAAGTTTATAAAATAAATTTCATAAAAGTTTATAAAATAAATTTATTAAAAGTTTATAATTAAACGTATTTAACAAGGTCTCCTCTTGAGTTCAAACAGCTTCGGCATAATGAGCTTCACTGAACTACGAATCTTGATTTGTATATCAATCAGCAAGCTCTAATACCAATTGTTATGTCCCGAAAGTATCGTAAAAGGGGGTTGAATACGATACTCACTACAATTTAAATTTTTTACGGAATTTACGGATAATTAAATTATTGCTTTTGTTGAGGGTACGAGTCCTTATAGTTTTTAGGAGGCTGACTTACTAATTTTCTCTTTTTATGAATAAATAATTAAGATCTAGAAAATTAGTAAGTAAATAAACGAGATAAGTTTCGGGGAATATATCTTTCGTATATAAACCCAGATGGGTGCTACACCCGGTTTTAATGAACCGGTTTTCGAAGAACAAATTAGTTCTTTGCTATAAGAAAGAGATCTGACTGATTCTTATTACAATGTATAGATCTGTGAATGTACAAAAGAAAATCAATCTAACAGAGAGTGCTTTATAATAGCCCTATATATTTATAACATAATGAACTAGCTATATTATAAAACTCCGGTGAAGAAGGTATGTTATGGCTTTATATCTCTTCTTCTCTGGCTTCTGTATCTCTTTGTGTTTGTGTGTATTCAATCTCACACCAAATGAATTAGATTCATTTTTTTATATTGTGTAGACTTTACAAAAATTGAACTACTTTGTGAGTGTCGAATTCTTCTCACCTATATGTAGACTTGAGTTGACTTTGAGAAAGTCGTGGATATTTTCTAGGTGACGAATATTGTTTCCATGTTTTAAGACGTAGAAAATAATCTATCTTTTAAGGAGAGGGGATGTGTCGAATTATAGTGCCCTATATATTGATTTGAGTTGACTTGATCCCATGTGTCGAATTTAATCTCCATGTATGACCTATATGTTGACATTTTTTCCGTGTACATGCCTTATAATAATTCATATGATTCCAAGAACTTAAGTGTCGAATCTTAACTCCATGTAGATGCATGTGTCAATTTTTATCCCATGTAAAAGAATTAGATTCTTTTTAAGCATTTAAAGGCTATGTGTCACCTTTTTCCTTCAATGTACTTGCCTTAAAATATAAATTCTATGTGTTGAATTTATACGTGTCAACTTTTAATTTGACTTGGTCAAATTACAATTTGATTACCAACCTTTTGTACTTCTTGCACTTGGTCACTTGCTGTTTGGCCACTTGCGGTTTGGCTGTTGAGCTGTTCGGCTGTTTGACTATTGAGTTGTTCAACTGTTTTTCTTTGAACCCTTGAACCTTTACAAACGCTTCAATCCTCGACACATTTCTTCCATTTCCTTTACTCCACACACTTAGTCAATGCTCTACTTCATAGATGTAATAACCATTATCTTTAGTGTAAACATTTAGCACACTGGTCTAGTTCACAAACGACTAACACCGATCCTGATCTTCACATCTCATTTAATTCAAATGACAAGAGTACTGCAGTTCTTTATTGCTTCGAACACTAACTGTCAATAAACATAATACTTTCACTAAAATCTTTTCTAGTTCTTAGACAATGTCTTCATTACTACCACAATCTTGAATAATTTATTCTTTGTTCTTCACTGATGCTTCAACATATAAAAGAACTTCTTTCAGTGAGTATAACTTCAGGACTGCAGTTGTCTTCTTTAACATTTGTCTTTACCCTGTCTTCAATTTTTCTAGATTCCTATGTTTCGAATACTGTCTACCTTCAATCAATACTTATAATCTTCTACTGGCACTTTTATACTGAATCTTCAACACTTCTGAAACCCTGAAAGTCTTTACACATTATTCTTTATTGAGGCGTGATCACATTAATGAACTTCTTTCAGTGACCTGTACTAGGCTTCAAAACTTCTTCTAATGTCTTGATTCACTGTATTTACTTTATCTTCATTTCTTCCTGATTTCTGTGTAGGCGTAGTATTATTTACTTGTCATATTCTAGTGTTGAGTTATCACGATTACTATTCATACAATTTCGTAATCTCACAAACATAACTCTAAACTTTGATCATCCTATGATAACCATTTTATACAACACTGCTACTACAACATACACACGCTACATTACCATACATGTCATTTGAGAGAGCTACCACTTCTATAACCACACCATACATATGTATATTTAGTAGACGAGTAGCAGATTAACAGCTGACAAGTAGATACACATAGTCGACGGGTACAAACTACAGTGGACGAGAAAGCTTATTATACTTGTTTTCTAATTCAAATCACTTATACTTTATCTCAATTACAATTATAGGGGATAACTTTGGCTAGGTCACTCCCACACACGATTTTTAACCTTATTCAAGGGGTTTTCCGCGTCATCGAAATTACTTGTGTTCTTGTTCTTAGGCTTATTTTTCTGCACTTGTCCATCTATTTTATTACTTGTCCTTCAAACACCAAATCGATTAGATTTAGCTATCAATCCCACAAAATTTGGCTAAAATAAGAATCAATTCTCTAAAGAATATGTTTGATTTTAAGTCCCAATTCTAGGGTCTGAAAATCAGACAAAACTTATAGTATAGGTTTTTGAGGAGGGAGGGTATGTTTTCGCTAAGAAGGGTTCTTGTTGGGATGAAATTTTGATTGGCGGGATTCTGGTGAATTGTTCACGTTTTCATATCTTCTTGTTAGACTTGATAATTGGATGGTTTAGTTTATTTTGACGTGGTGTCCCTTTCGTGTTGTGTATTTAAAATATAAACTCAAACCCCACACTAAATGAATTCTTGTATTTTGATGTTTATGCATTTTCGTATCGAATAATTTCCGTGTCGTGTTTTCTGAATAAATATATTTATTAAATGTTATTAAAAAAATTATATTCATATGTATATTTATATAAAATATACTTAAAATATGTATAATACATACATATACTTAAAATTTATATTCATATGTGTATTTATATAAAATATACTTAAAATATGTATATTACATACATATGTTTCATACATTCCCATAAAAATTTATAAATGTTTATATTATATATATATATATATGTGTGTGTGTGTGTGTGTATATTAATTATAAAAATATATTTTTAATATAAATATATATTTAATTTCGTGTACTTTCATATTGTGCCGTATATTTATACTGAAACACAAACTGACACTAAATATGTTCGTTTATTTTCTTATTAGTATATTTTCATGTTCGTGTACCTAATTTTCAAACACATACTTTAAATTTTCTTGTCCTATACTAAATTGTCACTTCTATCAATAGTAATTAAAGTGGATCAAGTGCAAAATCATAGAAAAAAAGTATATTTCAAACATATTTCAAACATTTTAAATTATATGAAAAAATATCCTAATAAAATAAATATAAACAATATACATTATATATAGTAAAATGTAATACAATTTTTTTTATAATAAATATAAAATAATATAGCTATATATTAAAAAATATTAAATAAATAAAATTTTATTTAAAATTGGATCCACTCATTTCTAATATAATGCTAAAAAATATTGTTATATTATATTATGCCATTCAATTGACCCTACTTTTAACATTTATTCTCTATATCTAATTTTATATGTCATTTTTGAAAAAACTATACATATTAAAGGGAATTTAGTTAAATAATTTGTTTTCTTATCTATCTTTTAATAGTTACAATAAATCAAGTTAAATTGTTTATAAATTTAAAATTAGTCAAACATTGAGAATTAACAAATATTTTATATTCCCGGCCTATATCCCAAATTACTTGTTCATTTTCACTTTTACACGTAGTTTACGTTTGATATATCTCCTAAAGTATTTTTTTAATTTTCTTTTTGTAAATGAAAATTCAAAAAATTTAAATTTTTATTTACATAAAAAAATAAAATATTTAACGGAAATATCCGATCAATTTACCTTAAACTATGTGTAAAAATCAAAATGAACAAATAATTTGACATGACAGGAGTAATAAATTTTCTTTTTTAAGAGAGACATGTAAATTGAGAGCAAGGACAAATACTACTACTGTTATAGTTGTTCTAAGTTTTGAAATTGCTGAGAGCCAATTAAATTACACTGTATATATGTTTCAGTTCCTTGTAGGCATATATCAACTGCATTTAATTTCACTCTTAAATTAACAAAACAAGAGGTTAAATGCCATAATAACACATGCATTTACGGATATTTTAATCGTGCAACTTAACAATTTTCTAAAAAAGAACAAGCCCGAAAAATCATTTCTATATTTGGTCTGGCTTCACTCTGTCTCTCCTCACTGGCTCACTCGATCAATTCTAACCGAAATTTGACCAATTTATATTTCACGTAGGTTTATGCAATAGAATATTTATATTCAATGTTCTTACAATTTTGTAATAATATTTTATATTTAAAATAAAATTTAAACATTTAATCTTTATAATATATAATAATGAAAGAGAAAAAAAATATAATATATACATTTTATATTGTCAATACCTTATTCAAACGCTGAATAATGACTTTTTACTTATTTTTTGTACCAACTTTACAATTACATAGAAAATTTGAAATTGATTAAATCACAATTATAATCTATTATATATATAATAGGAGAACAGCTCCTTCCATCCTGAGCAAATTAAATCAGTGTAAATACCATTTTTACCCTTACAAGCCTCACCCCATGCTTGCTTACAACCCTATCATTCTTTTTTACCCTTACAAGGCTCACCCCATGCCTGCTTACAACCCTATCATTCAGTGTAAAGTGTAAATACATTTTTACTCTTACAAGCCTCACCCCATGCTTGCTTACAACTGTATCATTCATTTTTACCCTTACAAGCCTCACCCCATGCCTGCTTACAATCCTATTATTGAGTGTAAATTAGTTTGACTTCTTTTTTTGCTCTTGCAAACCGCAGCCCATGCCTGGTTACAACCCGATTTTCACCCCGCCTAAAACGTATACATACCATTTAACTAACATTCAAATATGAGAATTCACCCAAACCCCGTGCCTTGCACGGGCTCTAATGCTAGTTATAAATTAAAGGTAGACTTTATATTTGATTTATTATTATGTAACAATAAGTTCCCAAATTTTGGTAGATTAATAATTTAATAGATTAGATGGCTATATCGTTTGAAATAATAATGATAGAACATAAATAATTAAGTTCTGCTATATAACTACAAAAATTATGAAATTTCAAAATTTGTTATTTATTTTAAAATTCAACAAATCAAACTTAACTTCCACTTTTTTATCAACTTAGAAATTATTATGTATGCAATGTAAAAATATTTAAAGTGGAGCACGATTGGATAGGACAAGTGGTAAGACTTATTCTCTGTTAGAGTTCGACTCAACATGTTTAGTTAAGATTGACCCTAATTCTAATGATCCATGTGGTGATCATTTATTAATTTGGTAATAAAATATATTATTAATTAATATAAATCAATTAGAAGATATTAATATATCTCCTTTTAACTAGAACTACTATAACCTTAATTGAGTAAATGTCTTCTTGCACCCTCATTATTCTCGCTTGTAATATGTTCATTAAACCTATGAATTTTTCAAGCTTCACTCAAATTTCTCAAGCTTCAGTCCTCAAATTTCCTTGTTCCTCAACAATTTATTTTGTAGAACTAATGAACAATTAAGCACCTTAACTCCACTTATTCTAATCTTAGATACCTTGCCATTTTTAAGCAACTCAACAATTACACTGGAACACTACAACGATAAAATGAATATTTATAATTGAAATTAAATTCTCTAAATAATACGAATATAATTTATAATCGAGCTCCATAAAATTTTGCAAATAACTTTTCAAAATCAGTAATAAGAATTATGTAATGTTAAGCATGTTGAGCGGCAAGCAAACCTTAACTCCACAATAATAAGGAATGTATTATCCGCTCTGGGCCGAGTTTGTACACATTTGTTATTTGGACACACTCCAAAATGCCTCATACTAATGGAGTTAACTTGACTACTTATTAAGAAGCAAAATGCCCCTCCCACAAACAATGTGGGATAACTCCCAAAAATCTCCCTCTTCGCACATCGGGCTCGATACCTGTCGAATCTGTCTCCTTCAGTCTGACCGAGCTCCCCCTTACCCATACTGAAAGTTCATATGGCTCTCTGACTCCCTCTAAGCCCATTCTTGAAGGCCCACCTGCCTCCACTTTAATCCCAACATGGGGGCAAATCAATCTGCCTCTTTCTAGACCCATTCTGGAATTTTTGATGACGTTGTTAGAATTTTTGACATTGTTGTGTACATTATATAAAAAATTCATTTTGTCTTGGTGTTTGTAGAATCAGCATATTCACGCATTTGTCTATCTTGATATATGGTGTACTATGTAGAAAAGAATTGAGGAGGGAAAATTTTACATGATTGAAAATTTTGTTGTCAAGGACGCTAATGGAAGGTTAAAACCAGTATCATCATAAGTTTCCATCCGTTTTACCAATTTAACAATTGTTGAACCACTTGAGATGATATTATGATAGCACTCCACAAGTTTGAATTCTTGGATTTGGGAGACTTGCTTTATGAGACAACTAAAACTGCAGCAGATGAGAATCCCGAGTTTAAGCTCACTGATGGAAGGTATGCCATGTTTCTAAAAAAATCCAGCAGATGATCTAATATATTCTTTCTATCCCTTTTTCTATTATTACCTACTTGAGTCGAATGCATTCAATGCAGCAATTCATCAAAGGTTAGTGTTTGGGGAGACTTGGCTGTGGCTTTTAACAAAGAATAGAGGCAGCAAAATTTAGATGTACCAGTTATTGCAACTGTGACAAGTACCAAACTTACTATATTCAGGAGTAAGATGTCTGGATGACACCATACATTTAATTTGATTCTTAAATCTGGATTAATAAATTGTGTTTTTTTGTGAAGATTATGTGCATATTGGAACCTTACCATCGTCGAAGGTGTATGTGAACTTAAACAATGACGCAGTTTGTGAGATGAGGTTAAGGCTTGAAGAAGAAGGGTATAAACCACCTCACGACATATTTGAACCAATAATTCAGTTAGGTGCCACACCCATGCAGAGAAAATGACATTGAAGGACTTGGTTGAGAAAACATAGCTGATGGAGATGAAGGTTTGGAATGGATGTTTACATTAAATTTTGAAATATATTTTGGAACCTATGTTTATTTCCTACTACTGACATGCTGTTTTGCAGAGGAATGCAGTGTGCACATTAACTATACTCAATATTGAAGCTGATGACGGTTGGTGGTACAATTGTTGTAGCACTTGCCAGGAGCCAGTTTACAAAGTTGACAAGAAGTTTATGTGTCTTAAAAGTTCTCGCAATATCCCGGTTGCTGAGAAAATGTATTCCTTCAGCTTCGAGGATCAAGTTAGTGCATTTGCATCATTCAATATCTCACTTAAACTTGATTGCCTTATATTTTTTTGATGTTCTTGCTCAGGTTTAGGTTAAAAGTCACAGCTTTTGACGAAACATATGAATGATGTGTAACATTCATGGATCGTGCTATTAAGCGCATTGTTCGCACCACTACCTCAAATCTTTTGAAAGAGGTAGTACAATAAATGAAGTTTATAAAAATTATAATGCACTCTAATTATGCAACCGGATTTAATTACAAATGAGCCATGTTCTTCGCAGATGGAAAAAGGAAAGACTTCAGTTGATGGAATACCTGCAAAGTTAGCAGACTTGGTTCGCCACAATATAACAGTTACTATTGAAGCTGATGATGGCACTCTTGAAGTTGGAGCTACGTATCGTGTTATTCATATATTTGATCCTTCCGACTTTACTCCATCAATCACCGAGCTCTCACCTGTTTCAGAGATTCTAATATTTAATTTGTCTGATGTAAGGAGCGAAATTTTAATTTATCCATGATTAGGACGAGTGTTTAGTCAACATTTGATATTTATACATTTGTTTGGCAGGTATATGTGGCCAAATACAACATAGTGGTGACTAATCTTTTATTTGAAATTCAACGCAAGAAATGTAACACAAGCATAGACAGAATGCTTTGGCGATGATATGTTCTTGCCTTCGAGTTGTTCTCTAGTTTAAGTTGTCCTATTATTGAGTTTATGAGTTCAAAGTAGACGTTTGTTTTTTTATATTTTTTGTTGCATTGTATTGGATTCCAATAATTGCGTCCATGGATTGTTTGGATTAATATTTTAGTTTTATGAATAAAAATATCATCTCCATGTTTATTTTATTTAAGATGTTTGCATATGATTCCAATTTTAATGATCTATTGTTTTATAATATTTATTTATTTTGACAATTGGTTGAAACATAGTCCAATCACCATTAGTCCACTATCTTAGTCATTTAACCATGAATAGCCTGAAAGGACATACATTTTGTAAGATTACAACACTTTTGTTAATGAGAAAAAATGGGAAATTTGGCCATGAACATCAACAACAATGTAAACATAATAAAGATATTGAACTAAATAGATAATGATATTCATTCACATTGACCAAAAGTACATCTGAAAACATAAAAACTGAAAATTCTTGAACTGTTACAACAAACAGACCTACTTACTTAATCATATTCAAGTAAACATCATGGCAACAATTAAAAATAGTCAACAACAAAACTCGATTCTAGATTTTTAAACCTCTAACATAATAACAATTGTCACAAAAATCATGCAGAATGACTCCAGCCCTGCATCTTGGACATTCCACAACATCAAGAGCATGTATGAATCTATCCCAAGAGTTGAAATTGTAATGCAGAGGTGCATCCCTTTTGCCCATCAATGGATATATCACTAAAAGGGCTGAGAAATCAAACTTCACTGGCACCCACCTATCCCTTATAAGCACCGACAAATGCTTCAGCGAAACCCTAATGTTGCATGAACATCCCATACTCTGCAGCATATCAACAATCCAACTGATGGATTCTTTAAAACTTTCAGTGGTGTAGAAAACTGAGAAAAGGCGATAGGTGAACATAGACAACTGGTGGTGTTATTTCCTTGCATGAACAACTGCTCCAAAACATCACGATAGTATGGACCTTTAGAGCACAACTTAGAGACATAATTGTAATATAGAGCCTCAGGAACTCCAAGATGTGCAACATAGTTGATGAAGGGGTTCAACTGTTAGTTCCAACCTGTGAGGTAAAAGAATTCCACTAGATCAGTTGCTTCCAATTCAACCTTTATTTTAGATGCATTCTTTCTATGTCTCCACACATTGAAGATTTTGGTAAAATCATTAAATGAGAGGTTTTCTGCGATCATGAGTACAACAAAATGTGGTATTGGTAGAGAACTCATGGTGAAGCAGATGGAAAAGTTGTGTTTGGCTTTTTATGGATGGATGTGGTGTTGTATTTTTTTATATGTGATATGCGTGATGATCAAATCATACGTACCACCTTATAAAGGCCAGGGTAGGAAATATGAAAAGGTAAGTCGAATTAACTAAAATAATGAAAATGTAAAATCAATTAAGTGATTTAATTTTGATCAAGAGACGTGATAGGAATATCGTGTGAAGGCGTGTGTATTAGTAGTAATAAGTGCCTTGAAATCCTAAACTAAATGCAGAGTTATACAAATAATATATCTCCCTAACTGATGAGGCATTATCCCATCAGTTACACATTAATTGTAGAAGTACAATAAGATATTAATACGTAATATTCCTCTTATTATATCTATAGCATAACTGACTGATATATCTTGGAAACATGCCATATATGATAGCCTCTAAATATGCATTTAACACCCGGGAGTTTTGAATTGAAATCAATTAGTCTTTTACAAGAAGCAACATATATATGACCTTCAATATTCCCACGCGTGTTCCCCAAGGGATTTCTTAATCTAATTCAAATTTAAAAATGATTTCCAATAATAATAATCACCATGTACATATACATATCTACATTCTACATAAATAAAAATATTGAATACTATAAAGTTTCATTTTTTCATGTATTTTCATATATATACTAATACTGATATTAAATCACAGTATTTCATTGGTATCCCTCACAATACAGCATATAATTACATGCTCCTATAACTACATGCTTCCTTACAATCAACCAAAGCCTATTCTGCATACGCCTTTTAGTCTCCATTACACATATTATACAACTACAAAAATGGTTGCCATGTTCAAGAAGTTGCCTCTTCAAGTTCTTGCCCTCATTTTATGAAAATTGGATTTTTCTTCCTTTCATAATGTTTTCATCATTTTTGTCCGATATGATAGCTTTGAAGTTCAAAGAAACTTGTTGTCTAGTGTCAACCTTTTCTATTATTTTGGGGAGGCTGTGAAACACTTAAACTTTGATATTTTCATGCGATATGCAGGAGCCTTGAGAAATGTTCAAGCTATTTTCATGAAGTCGTGTTGGAAGATCATGCTTGATTGTGGTGATATTGAAGGAGATTTGGCTATCCTCTACAACAATGGTGTCGTCAATGACAATGTTCCATCTTTATTTTTGTACCACATTGCTAATATTTTGTTCATACATGAACAAAATATCATGCATACTTATTCCCCCATCACCATGCTTCAAGACCAATCAAAGTTCAGAGAGATAGAGGAGTTTGCAAGATTTTTTTAGGAAGTGGACTTATGAAACACTCGAGGGATGGCACTTCAACATCTTCAAGATTCCCAAGCTCTTAAACATATCAACTAAAAGAATTTTATGTACACTAGCATCGTAGTGAATTTAGAGCCGTGAAAGACCTTGATATATATGAATGTAAAGAATATAAGGTCTGAATAGCAATCTACGATATATGTAGATTGGAATGGTTTTAGGGTGTTTATCTTTATTGTAATGAAGCTATTAGTGTGACAATGTAATGAATCCTTTTTTTTCATGTGTTGTTGGTGATATTAATCATTTAACTTAAATCTGGTATTTACTGATAACTTTAGTTATCACATAAAATGTACTGCTTAAAACTTCATCATCTTCCCCCTTTATCCTTATCAAAATAGGGGAATACTTATCTATTACTGATTAGAACA
Organism: Oenanthe javanica; assembly: GCA_008931105.1. Classification (NCBI taxonomy): domain Eukaryota; kingdom Viridiplantae; phylum Streptophyta; class Magnoliopsida; order Apiales; family Apiaceae; genus Oenanthe; species Oenanthe javanica. The sequence goes on from QRFB01008416.1 coordinate 11,865, forward strand.
ATCCTATAAATACATTATACCAGGGATTAAGCATCAATAAATGGTGGAGGAAAAAATAATCTAAAGTTCGAGATGTAATCAAGCAGGGCAGACATGTAATTCATGAACCCTATTGCACATTCGTTTATCATAAATAATTTTTTGCACCATTGCTTATCGGCACTATTTAATTATATGAAATAGGATTCTTAAGAGTGTTAGGTCCCGAAGTATCGTAGAAGGGGATTGAATATGATACTCACAATAATTTAAATTCTTTTCAGAATTTACGGATAAATAAATTATTGCCTTAGGGTGGGTTTGGCTATTTGTAGTGTTTAGGAGGGTGGCTTACTAATTTTATGTATTTATGAATAATCATATAAGTTCTAGAAAATTAGAAAGTAAATTAATGAGGCAAGGTTCGGAGAATATATCTATCATATATAAACCTAGAGGGGTGCTACACCCAGATTTAAATAAACCAGTTTCTGAAGAACAAATTAGTTCATCGCTATAACAAAGAGATATGATGGATTCCTATTACAATGTTTGACTATGTGTTTGTATAAAAGAAAATCAATCTCAGATAGAGTATTTTATAATAGCCCTATATATTTGCAACACAATGAACTGGCTAGATTATAAAACTCCGGTAAAAATGGTATGTGTATGGCTATGAATCTCTTCTTCTCCGGCTTCTATTTTCCCTCTGTATCTCTCTTTGTGTGGTTGTATATTTTTCCAACTCTTTAAAATGAGAAAGTCATTTTGTTTATATAGTGTAGACTATAACAAAGGAATTGTTGGGTGCGCTTCAAGTAATAGATTGAACCTTGAGGGCGCCTGTAAGTATTGTTCAACCTTTGAGGCCGTTTGGAGGTGTAGATGAGCCTTTAAGGCACCTGGAAGTGTAGATATTCCTTGAGTATGATTTTAGTTCTAGTTCTATAGGGCGCTTCTAGTTCTTGACCTATAGGGCGCTTTTAGTACAAGATCTATAGGGCGCTTTTAGTACTAGATCTATAGGGCACTTTTAGTACAAGAAAAACTAAGGGGCGCTTTTAGTTCTAGAGCTAACTAGAGGGCACTTTTGAGTCTTATTAAACCTTGGGGGCACCTTTGAGTCTATTTTAACCTAAGGGGCGCCTTTGAGTCTAGTTAAACCTTGGGGGCACCTTTGAGTCTAGTTTAACCTAAGAGGCGCCTTTAGGTATAGATAGTCTCTTGACTTGGAATTATTTCAAGTGTTTCTTGGAGATGCCTAGAGTAATAGAAACCTTGGGGGCGCCTTTAATACTTGATATAATTTAAATCAACTGATTTCTATTTTTCTTGACTTGACCTTAGCTCTTCTTGACTTTACTTGGCTTGACTTCAGAAATACCTTTAAATTATTCCTTGTAATTACTTCTTTTTCGGTCATCAATTCCTCTTATAGTTAACTGATTTCCTAATTCTTGTATAGACAATCATTTTCTTGTTAAGCTGACGCCTAGTGCACTGGTCTAGTTCACAGACAGCTAACACAAAATTAAATTATCTTTATTTGTATGTAAATATCAGTTAACATTTCATCAGTTGCTCCTTTGTTTTGAGTACTGTCTAACAATAAACATTGTACTTTGATCTTCATTGACGCTTGAACATATAAACGAACTTCTTTCAGTGAGTATAACTTTCAGACTGCAGTTGTCTTCTTTAACCTTTGTCTTTACCCTGTCTTCAAATTCTTCTAGATTTCTATGCTCCGAACATTGTCTATCTTCAATCAATGATAATACACTGAAATCTTCTACTGACACTTTTATATTGAATCTTCAACACTTCTGAAATCCTGAAAGTTTTTACACATTATTCTTAACTGATGTGTGAACATATTAATGAACTTCGTTCAATGACCTGTAGTAGACTTCAAAACTTCTTCTAATGTCTTGATTCACTGTATCTGCCTTATCTTCATTTCTTCCTAATTTTCGTGTAGATGTAGTATTATTTACATGTCATGTTCTAGTGTTGAGTTATCACGATTACTATTCATACAGCTTCCTAATCAAACTAACAATCTCCCCCTATTTGATTGTTAAACTTAACAAGAAAATCTCATAGAGAGGATAAATCAAAAAACAACTAGAAAAAAATAATGGTCCAGGACTTGTAAATAATACTACTAGTTTTTCTGGATCCGATTCTGCATTTCAAATATTCTTGAGTAACTGAAATAAAAGATGGTTATTCCTCTAGCTCTGAACTGATATTCATGTAGTATCATCTTCATTTCTATCTGTTTGAGCTCTATCTGCTTCTAAATCCTTCATAGTTTGAACTTACAGAACTTATCAGGAACAGAGCTTCATAAGAATCAAAATTCATAGGAACATCTTAAGTAGAACATATAACATAGCTCAAGTAATGTTTTCCCTCTGAGAATGTGATTCTTTTTCTTTTTCTTCTTATCCCTTTAGATGAACAATGGAAGTGTCAATCATTTTCTGTATATCACTTGGATGAGGAATCCTCCAGTGACAACTCTTTTCAAGTATAGGATGCAGTTTCTGAAAGGTTTCATGGCATAAACGCAGCAGAATAAACGTGAAAAATAAATCAAAATAGCGAACCCCTCCTCAGAAACCATGCGAAAAAACAATATTTAATTCGGAGATCATGATGCATTACCTTTTAGAACTTTAATGAATTAAAGATAGAGATTATGGAGGTCCAAAGCTCGTACGATCACCACGTATCCCACAGCATGCAATCTATGCTCTAACGGTATCCATACGAACACTTGATCTTCGAAGGAGGAAGGATGTACTAGCACCCAAGTTGTTTCTCTCAACCTCTATCTCTCTCTCTAAGCGGCTAGGGTTTTCCCAAAACTAAATTAGGTTAACTCCAAGAGAAAGAGATGTATTTATAGAGGAAATAAATAAGCTTTTTAGCCCATCATCTGATTGGGCCTTATATTTAATTAATTTATTTAAAATTTTAATTTTAATTTAAATAACTAATTAAGTCAATCTTAATTAATATTCAAATATAATTCGAATTATAAATTAATTCAAATTTTTAATTTTACTAATGAAGTCCAACTTAATTAATATCCAAAATAAATTTGAATTACTATTAATTCTCCTTCAAGTATTTTTTGTGTGTGACCCTTTAGTTTATTATTACGTTGACAATAATTTTATTATCTAATAATAAAATTATAAACAATGAGCGGCATCTAATAATACATCATTGCTACCCAAGTAATAATAATTAAACTCAAGGCATGTATCGTGTCATCCTCTTCATAATTTAATCTTTATTTTCTTGATCGATGAGCAGACTATTAACAAATCAACATTTGAGCACGGCCGTGCATTCCATAGTCTCACTCAATTAAGAGACCAATATTATCACTCCTAAAATTAAGAGGATTAAATCCCATTTATATCATTCATATTCCTCACACAATTCATAATATACCCAATGTCCACTTTTATCATCACCCGGTCAAAGGTAACTTTTAATATAATCAAAGTATATTAATTCTCGTATAGAAATATAATGATTTCAGGTCTAAGGATCATTACACCATTATCACAGTGAGAATTACTTATGACACTTACTTAACATGTAGAATCTCACGGCGGGTCATTCCAGTGCCATGCATTGA
>QRFB01008416.1:19471-30171 GCA_008931105.1 Oenanthe javanica
ATTATAGTAGTAGTTCATGCATTTATCATGTTACTTTCAGCAGTTCTCAACATGCTTAGCAACTCAATAGGTGTTTCACCAATCTTATTCATTTTGTTGTTTATAATAAACTATGAACATTTGTTGTCCGAAGATTGTAAGTTCAAATCTAGGTGTGCCTCCAGACCAATCTGGAAACCCAAAATGTCAAGGTACTCATTATACCTTATAGTCTTTAGAACATGTGGTGTAACCGGGTCTCACTCTCTCTACTTGTAAGTGTATAGTACCCTTTAATCGTCAAATATATCTTGAAGAGTCTGTCCCTCAAATATCCTTTAAGGGTGCTTAATCGTCTCACAAACATCTATATGCTCGTGTTGCTTCTTAAGCTCAGCACTCATAGTTGCGAACATGAGACATGAAACATTAGTTGCAACATCAATTTACTTCCAATAAGCACTATCATTTGCACCTGTTACATTCTCATCTTTAATAGCAGGGGAAGAGATTTGACTAACATCGTGGTGCCCGAGGACGATCCTCAAGCTCCTATGTCAGTCAAGGAAATTTATTCTCGTCAACTTGTCCTTCTCAAGAACTGATCGCATAGAGAAGTTGTTTGTGTTTATCATTTGATATCTACAATATTAAAGTGTATAAAATAAACTATATTGCAGATTTAATATTAATTATGTTTAACTGATTATGATATATCACCATATACCTCCCACTATTTTTATCAAACTAATAGTCCTAACTATTAATTCGAAAAGCATTTTTTTAAATCTTTCTAGTGAGCCAAGATCCATATTTCATCCATGTTTTAAGATGGCGTTGACTAATACACTCTAAACATGACTATTTAGGTAGACAACATTTGTTGATTATATCAAATATAACTCTTGGAAAGTTTGGTGGAACAACCCTTTGTACACATTTATCCAATAAATCTCACCAAACACTATACCTCTAAACCCACAATCCTATTGTGATGATTTAGTTAAGTTAGACACAATGTTTCAACAAACTAAGTACACTTACTTATCTCGTCTTCCCATGATTGATAAGAGCACCTTGCTTTGGCAAACCCACTCCTTCTCAATCTGGATCTTGGCGAGTATTAAATATTGGAAGACATCTAATTAACTTAATATGTATTTAGAGATTTTAATGTTTATATGAACGATCATGATCCCATCATAAAGAGATTCTGAATTTTTCCTTGATCAAATAATTTATTTCAATATTCGTCAATCGATTGATTTCCAGGTCATCGGAGAAGTCACAAACGGTATCTCTTAAAAACCGACTTCCTTACGAATTAAACTAATAATCTCATGATCGTTTGACGATCATGATCGTTTGACGATTGATTTCCATGATCGTTTGATTTCCATATTTAATATTGTGTTTCATAAACACGAGAATCTCATGATCGTTTGTTCAATTTTAAAATCTTTAATCGTTACAGATTTTATCTTTCTCAAGCAAACATGACATGAGTGTCGTATCTAATACATAAATGATTAATCAATATTAAGCATTCATCTCGATTATTTCTACGCATACATACCAATACATGCAATCATGTACATATATGTAATGTGCGTAAAATAAACGTGTCTGGTTATGGTATCATCCTATGTAATCTTTCCAAGCTAATGGAAAAATCAAAGTCAATCTACGGTGGTTTAAAAATACTATCTATTACATGTCTTCTTTCTTCATTGTTGTATCATGTTCTTTTGGATCACCTCCTTGCTTGCAAGCCTTTATTGAAAATGACATTGAATATTGAAACAAAACCATTCTAATGAAATTACAAGAAGAACTCGAGTTACATTCGTGATAATTAAATTACAATGAATAAACGACATGCAAGTCGTATTTAGAAACCAAAACCATAAATCAAAACCACTATCCTATGGGTCTTTAGGCCATAACCATCCACCATGCTATCATATAACACATATAATATANTGACACGCAAGTCGTATTTAGAATCTAAAATCATAAATTAATACCTCTATCATATGGGTCTTTAGGCCATAACCATCCACCATGTTATCATATAACACATATAATATATCTCAGATTATATAATCATATCATATAATCATATATAACAAATTTCGAAATTTCAGAAAATTAAAAACNCATATGATATAATCATATATAACAAAATTTTGAAATTCCAGAAAATCAATTAAATTTCAATAAATAATAAATCATCATTCTGGGGCCTGTAATGACATCGAATGGATTACAGACGCCAAGCTGACAATGTCAGTATTTCTCCGTGACACGATTCCAGTCAGAAAACATATATCGTTTTTAAAAATTGAACACTGGACACAAATTTCAGAAAATCTATAGAAGCCGTTTCAGAATTCGTATCGAATACGATTCTCATAATAAGAACAAACACGTATCATATACATACAGCAATACACACAATCATCACATGATTATACATCACATGAATATCATATAATCAAAATCATATAAAACATATATATCAACATATAGCCATGACATATCATATACATGTTTACATACATCGAAAAACTGTTAAACACATAACGAATTAAAATGTTTCGCAAGTAGCTCTGATGCCATTGAAGAGTTTCGTGGCACAAATGCATGGAAATAAATGTGAAAAATAAATCAAAATATCGAAACCCTCATCGGGATCCATACGAAAACACAATATTTAATTTGGAGATCATGATGTATTACCTTTTAAGGCTTTTACGAATTAAAGATAGAGATTATGGAGGTCCAAAACTCGTACGATCACCACATATCCCGCAGCACGCGATCTACGCTCTAACGATATCCACACAAACACTTGATCTTCGAAGGAGGAAGGATGTACTAGCACCCAAGCTGTTTGTCTCAACCTCGATCTCTCGCTCTCTATGCGGCTAGAGTTTTCTCAAAACTAAATTAGGTTAACTCCAAGAGAAAAAGATGTATTTATAGAGGAAATAAACAAGCCTTTTAGCCCATCATCTGATTGGGCCTTATATTTAATTAATTTATTTAAAATTCGAATTTTAATTTAAATTACTAATTAGGTCAAACTTAATTAATATTCAAATATAATTCGAATTATAAATTAATTCAAATTTCTAATTTTATTAATTAAGTCCAACTTAATTAATATCTAAAATAAATTTGAATTACTATTAATTCTCCTTCAAGTGTTCTTTGTGTACGACCCTTTAGGTTATTATTACATTGACAATAATTTTATTATCTAGTAATAAAATTATAAACAATGAGCGGCATTTAGTAATACATCATTGCTACCCAAGTAATAATAATTAAATTAGTGATTCGATTGAGCCTTTCGTGAATAATGTACAATGTAATATAATCCTTTTAAACCTGTTATTATAGATTAAACTCAAGACATATGTCGTGTCATCATCTTCATAATTTAATCTTTATTTTCTTGATCAATGAGAAAACTATTAAAATCAAATCAACATTTGAGCACAGCCATGCATTCCACAGTCTCACTCAAACAAGAGGCCAATAATATCACTCCTAAAATTAAGAGGATTAAATCCCATTTATATGATTCATATTCCTCACACGATTCATAATATACCCAATGTCCACTTTTATCATCACCCAGTCAAAGGTAACTTTTAATGTAATCAAAGTATATTAATTCTCGTATAGAAATATAATGATTTCAAGTCTAAGGATCATTACACCATTATCACAATGAGAATTACTTATGACACTTATTAACATGTAGAATCTCACGGCAGGTCATTCTAGTGCCATGCATTGAGATATGCACTTATGTTCTTAACTTTAGTATCACCATACCTGTGACCAATGAGATGTGGCCATCTGTCAACAAACATACTAGTCTTTGTCCATTATTATTGTCCTTGAATAAAAATACTTGACTAGAAAATTTTAGAGTTAAGATACTATTCATATAATCTCATTTTTAAGTCATATACTTAATGATATATAATACGTATCAAAATTCCAAGGACATTTATTATGCTTTCAATTTATTACGCAGTAAATAAAACATAATAAATAAATAATAATCAATAAAACATAATCCTTAATAATAAATATTTTCCTTAAAATATAAAAAGTATTGNGAAAATATTTTCCTTAAAATATAAAAGTAATTGTCTCTAGGGCACAATTACTAATAGTTTCTTGATTCTCCCATAAGGATCCAAAGATTCTTCTTTTTCTTATCTAAATTCTCCCCCTAAGGTTATTAACTTTTCCCCTAAGGATATGAAGATAAAACTTTTTCCTTTTTCTTGTCTACTAAATTATCCCTCTTAGTTGAGGATCCTCCAATGGACCATTTTTCAAACGGTTTGTCTTCCAACGAAGGTTCTTGTTTGTTATTGATTGGAAAAATAGAGTAGCTTTTCTTTCGGAAGTAACAAGTAACAAAGGTAAATGTTTGGTATATGGTTTCCTCACTTCTACTATGTTCTGCTGGTGTTTACACTTAAGTGTCGAGCACTTTGAAGTGTTTCAATCTTTCTTTCCCTATCTCTCACTCAAGTGTATATCTCCCTTACTCTCACTCAAGTGTATCTCTCCCTTAGTTTCACTCAACTGTTTCTCTCCCTCACTTTCACTCTACATTCCATATATAGCCTCCTGTACCTGCAAGTGAAATCCGTCAATTCATTTATATTTTCATCACCTGATTCATCATAATGAACTGAATCACTATCAAGTGGAGAAAAGCCTCGTAGAGCTATTCTTGATCTATCATGCATAAGCACTGTCTCAACATCAAACTCGATAGCTTTTGCTAAATCACTGTCTAGTGGAGTCTCGCCTCTTTGAGATGGGTTATTCCAAGATATTAAATCTTGTCGAAAATCCCGCCTTGTTCTGTTAAGGGGTTACCTCACACCTTCTCCATAAATGGGAGGTGGACATTCCCTTTTCAGGGTCACCACATTGGATTCTGTAATTAATGGCAGTTGAGAACCCGTGATGCCCTCAATAGCCTGTGAAGGCATGTCCCACACAAGAGCTACCTGTGAATGAAGGTGCATTTCTATGATCGCAACAACTTCATCTACCGTAATAAATGGTAAATAAAGAAGTTGGGGGGTGTTGCATGTATCTCTCACTGTGCACTCCTTGAAATGTGTTCCTAGAATTTATCTATTTAGGCTTACCATCAGCGTGAGTGTCGGTGGTGTGCTTTACTCATTACAAGGTGCTCTGGCTGATGAGCGAATTTCAATGGAATCACCCTGTTGAGAGAATGATTTCAGAGACAGTTTTATTGGCTTTTAAGCCCTACATCCTTTTGAGAAGATGCAGATAAGCTAACAATTACCTTAGTTTATTTACTACTCTTCTTCTCTGGTGGTAGAGCTGTGGGTGTACTTCCGACTTCATCCTTATTTGTTTCATCAACTGTAGTTTCTCCCTTATCAACCTCTAACTTACAAAGTTTCCTTATATCTCTAGTGGTTAATATATAGAAGTGGATGAATTAGTGTTTGGTAATATGGCCTGAGTAAGAGATTGATGGGTTTTAAACCTCTTGGCCAACTTCTAACGCCACTAGGGGCTAAGCGGATAGAGTTAACAAGAAAAGATAATCATCTTAACATTCCCAAATTTATTTTTCATCTCGAGGAGAAGGAAAAATATGAGCAGGAATGGTAATAGATTGCTTTAAAGTACTTTTCAGCAAAAGAGTTTTGTCAGATCTAAAGTTTTATCACTTAAGAGCATTATACGGAATTTTCTTTAAGATACATATCCCATAACAAAATGCTGGAAAGTGTATCAAAGACAAAAGTTTTTATCTCTTATGAATTTCATATAAGGCAAACTTCCCATAATAAAATGCAAGAATTTACACCAAAGAAGAAATTCAACTCTCTTACCAAATTATATCTCAATAAAATGACTCATTTCTATTAAACCTTAGCACTGTACAACACTGTACGTTTTGAAAACAGTTTTGCTAAACATCCTGATCAGATAGAAGACAATAATTTTCCGACTCATAATGCAATTATGATTTACATCATTTTCATTCATCTGATAGTATCCCCGTCTTAAAAGAAATACATGCCAATAGGGGTGAATGTATGCTTTACAATACAATATAAGGCTTCAAAGAAACAACCACTATTTTGGTACTATGAATCAATGTGAAACATACATTGAAACAAGTTTTCGAAAACAAATAATTTTATAAATGGTTGATACCTCAAAGTAAAAACAATTTTTCCGAATAAAATAACCGTCACAAAGTTTCTGTCACTTTAAAAGGAAAAATGAAGAGAGAAAACAGTTTTGAAAATATAGCATTTAAAACCAGCTTTTGAGAGATGATAAAAGATTTTGAGATTTAGAAAAAGATTATCATTAAAAAAAATTTGATTCACACCCAAGGATTTAGAAATCAAAGTAGGGTTGTAAATCAAAAGATTTTCAAAAGAGAAGTTTTGAAAAAGAATTTTGAAATTTTCTTATCTAAAATTGATAGAAAGTGAATGTATTGTAGGATAAAACATTTTGAAAAAGAAATAGACAAGAATTTCTTTTAAATACATTCAAGTTTAAAATTCAGTTAAAGAAAGAAAACTATATATACTAATACTAACGGCTTTTTCAAAAACCAATTTTTACTTAGAATAAAGACTAAGAAAATCCTTTAGTATCAATATATCACAATTATTTTATAATAAAATATTAATCAATTATCACAAAGTAATAAAAGAGAATATTTATAGTACAAATAATCATGCTGCAAATTTATTTTAATATAGTTAAACTATGGAACAGACATATCACCGAATTGCTTTATATTATCACAATTTAAGTACATCAAAATAAATTAAATACTTATGTTGTACTAAATAATTTCCAGAGACATGCATATATATCAAATAAACATGGCAATCCTTCAATAGAACAATAAGCATTTAAAAATAATTTTATTATTAATGATTTCAGATAAACAACATGTATTATCACTAATATTAAAAATATCACAATTAATTGCATGGAAACATTAACAAAATATCATTACTTGATATTTATCAATAATTTCAAAATGCAAGAAATTATGCTTCTAATATTTTATCAAATCAAAATTATGAAACTAATAAACATTGAATTGCTTCAATCCATAATTTTAATAAGATAAAATAANTTGCTTCAATTAATAATTTTAATAAGATAAAATAATTTCGCTAAATACTAAATATTCATAAGATTGAATATTAGCATATAACTTTATACGCTATATCTAACAATTGTCACATAAGTATATTGCAATTATACTCACAACAATTATTATTGATATATGTAAGATCGAGGAAATAGTTGAAAAAAATTCACAAGTCTTTTAAATATTGACATTTAATACTCATGATTCTTATAACAATTTCTCGCAAATAAAATTAAAATTTAGAAATATTTTCTAAGTATATAAAATATTAAGAATTTTATACACATAACTTAGAAAATACTTCAACTTCCAATATTAGTGAGTTTTGAAATATGCATTGTTTACTTAAAATAGAAATTCTAAATAACATCACTAATACCAAAATTATCACAATTATTTATAACAAATATTAAAAGTATCAAAGAAATGAAGCAAGATATCACTGACTAATACTCATTAAATATTTACCATACAAATAATTATGCTGCTGACTTATGCTAGAAAATTTAAATGCCACATATGCATATAACATTTTAAGCATGATAATTAAACTAGTAGCAATAAGCACGAGATACTGGATTACAAATAAATTCACAAGTCCTTTAAATATGGAAAATTTAATACTTGTGAACTCATTTAAGAATTTCTTGCAGATGAGATTTTTAACAAATATGCACACAAACAATATCTCAAGTTCACTAACCAACTTAGATAAAATAAATTTATCAAGTTATTTAACAAAGTTCTACAATTTATTCAACTGAGGACAATCTTGAAAGAGAAGATACCTGATGTCCATGCCCTTGTTCCACAGTGGTGTAGATAGTATCCAACAGAGTTATTGGAGTTGAAGTAGTTTCCTTGTTCAAAAGATCAAAGCATCACATACACTAGCTGCATTAGATTTTGCCTTTACTGCAGCTATGTGTGTTGAATGCTTCCTCTTATTTCAACAAAAAATCAACTTCTTCCACGAAATTGACAGCTTCTAGGAATGACTTTCTTGTCTTTCTTACAACCTGCATTATCTATATCTATACAGCGAATTAGGTTAAACCTAGTATCTTTAGGGTACCTGATTCTATGAATTAGTAATCTCTTAAGATATCTAACAATTCATAACTTAGCTATAAGATAAGATTCTTTAGTATCCACTTGGAAACTTGCACATAAGCTTATTAAAAATAATATATATGGTATTTATGCACTTGAATAAGTAATGAGTTGATCATACCTCTATGGTTTGTCATTTCAGTTCATATACCTGACTTTCCTTGATCAAGCTTAGTGGTTTGTTGGCAAGAAGTCTTGGCAGGTCTAGAATCTTCCAAATTACGCATCTTCAAAAGATCCATGACTTACTTTAATTGCCATCATTCTTTTGAATTACTTGTAATCCTAAAAGAATTGCAATTCTTCCACATGATCATCTTGTACCTACTCTGCATTAACTTAACAAAATATCTTTTTCACAAGATTTCATTAGTAGACCCCAATATAATATACTCATGGTATACTAGTACTAATATTACAGTATGTGTGTTCCTTGTATTCTAGAGAGATATGTGTATAACGACTCTATCAAAATCATTTTCAAGTTATTGTCAGTTAGAGTGTCATACCATGTCCTTGATGATTGCTTGATTTTTTACCTCTGTCATAGAGAGCTTGTGAAGAGAATGATATACAAATTCCAATGGATATGTAACTTCAAAGTCCAGGAGTTGTTGTACATCAACTTTGAATTCTAACTCATCATTCATGAGTGCACTTGTTCACATTCATCTGATAGATTTTCATGCTTGAATGCTCAACATGTGCTAGAAATATCCTGTTATTAGGTCCTCATCTTGTTACGCCCTAAAAGGATCAAGTCTCGTTACTGGTGCTTACTGCTAGATCCTAAAAGTCCTGAAGATTCTATTTCCATCATCATCGATACCTTCTACTTGATAGTAACCTTTAGCAACCAGTCTGGCCTTGTCCCTTGTAACAACGCCAATAATCATCCAGTTTCTGAAAACCCTTACAATACCAAATACCATCTTGTCTTGTGGTCTGGGTTCCTGTTTCAGTAGATTCTGCCTTTGAACTAATTGAGATCATCTTGCATTGTAATCACCCAATCTGGATCAATCACTATTCTTTGGGATACCAAATGTTAGGTCCCAAAAAATATAAGTTCATTTTGATAAAAACTTCTAGCCTTTACTCAATAATCAGGTTTACTAAGAACTAGACTCTAGGAATGACTTTGACTTCAAACCTTTTGTCTTGGCAGATATGTTTTTGATGTATTCCTTTGATCTTATTGTGTTGAGTACGACTAGTAAATCCTTCTTTTATTTGCTCCCCCTGAGTTGCTGCTAGGATGTGTTGAAGATCCTTCACCTTATTAAGTAGATTCTGTTAAATTTCACGATTTGTGTAGATTCACTACCATTTCCACTAATAGGATCTGAATCATCATCATTATCATTGATTCATTCTATAACTTTACTTTCATCATTAGTATCCGAATTTGACTCTGACAAGATGTCAAACTTCAAAGATTCAGAATAGTCATTATTTGAATGCTTGATGTAATCGAACGATATATCCAGGCTTTCAATCACCTTCTGGTTTTTCATCATATATGCCTTGAAAACTTTTGACTTCAATGAGTAGTCGAGGAGAATTGTTCCGCGAGCCTTAACTTTAAACTTGTCAAGATACTCATCTAGATTTTCAATTAATATCAATTTCCTCCAAACACACGAAAGAGCTTCAGTGTTTGCTTCTGGTTGGCCACTAACTCATCTGATGTCTTCTCATGATCTTTTTTTAATAAAGCAGCATGTTTTGTTAATTGCTTCAGGTTCAAAGTATCTTTTTTTCCAACTTGATCTTCTTGATGTGATCAATCACCATCTGTGATATATTATCTATTGTATGCACGAACGTCACCAAATTGTAACTACGATTGTCACCAACTACCACTAAACATATTTCTTCCATGACATAACTTGCTTCAGTGTGATATTTTTATTGCCTTCTGTTATTCCTCTAGAACAATGTCAATATTTGTAGAAGGGGGGTTGAATACAAATATTAAAACTTTTTTTTTGTTCTAATATTTGTTCTTGATGTTTGATAGTATGTTCGAACAATTTAAGACTGAAAAAATAAACTGAACAAAGAGATTTAAAATTACTGATGGATTGGTTTTTCCATCAGTGTATATTTTTGCTCAATGTTCCTAGGTTAAAAGAAACCTAGATGCGTTTTTACAAGATTNGTTCTTTATGTTTGAGAATTAGTGAGAATATGTTCGAACAATTTAAGACTGAAAAATAAACTGAACAAAGAGATTTAAAATTACTGATGGATTGGTTTTTCCATCAGTGTATATTTTTGCTCAATGTTCCTAGGTTAAAAGAAACCTAGATGCGTTTTTACAAGATTAGAAAACAAATCAACTGTTCTTACAAATGTGCTCTCAAGCTGGAACAGTTGATTAAGAAATATT